>JACXGM010006168.1:10105-23362 GCA_016801145.1 Umbra pygmaea
ACCCCCCCCCCCCCATACGCAGCACTGTGATCCCCACCACAATTACAACACCTCACCACGGCCCCTACCCCACACTTACTATACTCATGCACACCGCCACACCTACCACACCTACCCTGCCCCCTGCACACCGCCGCCACATGCCCCATACACTGACAGTTAAAACACCTCAGTGGCAGTGGTACATATTCCCTCAGAAAAAAACTAAGACACCCTAAGTGCACCCTACTCGGCAACGGCCCACCAAACTCCAACACCGTGGGACTCACCTTATCTAACCCCAGTGCCCTACTGCCCAACTGTCTCGCTCCCACCACAACCCCTCCCGACAGCACCTCTCTTAATTCCTCCATAGAAATATCCTCCGGAACACCCGTGATCACCCCTCTCACCTTCACCGCACTCCCAGGCACCATACAATTCACCTTACCCCCATTCAGCACCTCCAGCTTCAGCAGCCTATCCCTCTGAGCCACGCTACCCACCACAACAAGCACCCTACCCCCATTCAAACACCTAGCATCCACCACCTTCCCAACCTGTTCCCTTATTGCCTTAGTGAGTGACACCGGGTGTAACAGCTTTCCCGTCGGGGCCAAAAACTCCACAATCACCTTATACACCTGCTCCCCACCACCAAGTGCCGGCCCTTCACCCTCTCCCGAACTACTCTCACCGCCCTCTTTCTTCCGTGCCCGCTTCTTTTTCCTCTTGACATACCATGCTTCCTCAAACCCTACCACCACTCCAGCTACACTCACACTCCCATCCGAGCTCCCTTCCATGCCGACCTCACCCCCGGCACAGCCATCGCGACCCGCCACCAGCATGGCATTCTCTCTGGTCTGCCTTTCCAGTGCCAGCCTATCCAGCTCTATTATCTCCGCCAACTCTTCGGCCGCCAATTCCGCTGCCGCCAACTCCTTTGCCGTGGAACCCCACGAGGACGCCATGCCCCTTGCACGAGACATCACCTATTTTCACCTGTTAGTCTTTCCCATATGCGACTGTTCTCGTGTTCTTTCTCCAACACTACTTCTGTATTATGTATGACCTGTATAGATGATGACGTATGGATCAAAAAGAATTACTTACAATACCTCAAAGAGGCAATGGTGTGTGTAAGCCTTAAATACAGACTGGGTGAGAGCAGGTGTACAGAGTTTCGGTGATTGAGTCAGAGTTATGGGAATTGTAGTTCTGAGCAGTCTAGGATAGTGAAGCTGTAGTCCTCAGGGAAGGGGAACTGGGGAATGTTACAGGAAGTGCCTTCTGCATTATATCTGAATTCAAGCTGGGGGCGACACGTGCAGTTGCAAAAGGAGGTCGGTTTCTGTAGAAGTCTATGAGAAAATGAGCCACTTCTCACTTGCTTTATTACCTTAATACATTTTTTTTTTTAAATTACGTCTTGTTGATTTTAAAATTGGCGATAAACCAGGGGGTGTTTTAGAGCAAGGCTATGTAGTGACTGTGTCACTTTGGTCACCTAATAAGGTTCAGCGTTCGGTTGTGCGACAAGACACTTAAACAAGTCGGCAGTTCAGAATTTTCTAGTAAGTATGTTACATTTTGTTTTAATACTCTTTTTCGTTAGCCAACCTTTTTGTTAGACACCCTCTCATCTACAATTGTCTCATCTGCGACCAAGATGGCTGCGCCGGTAATGGCAAACTCGATGACTCAAATCAGATCTCCACAAACAAATAAGTGACGTCACACATGTTCTGTCCAGTAGTATATACATTTAATGGGAGGAGACTGAAACGAGATTCTCCCCAAAACAAGCAACAGCTCAAAATTGCTGCTTGGCAATGGATGAAACAAAGAGTATGGCAATGTCAATTGGTCTCAGATTCATATTGTATATCTTACTATTCCTTGTTGAATTGCTTTAAATTGAATTGTTCCTATTCTTATGCTCACATGAATTAGGGTTGTGGAACTGAAAGTGCTGTTATTTCTAATTGGTAAAACTTGTACAATTTCCTGTAAACTGACAGAAGTAAAAGATGACAGTCAAGATGACCTCAAATTCATCGTCAAATTGTGTGTTCATATGCCTTTATTTTACAGCAGGAATAGCCATCTTGACTCTAGTGTCCTAATACACTATGTTATAGATGTGGGAATGGATGGAGATGATGACGATGAATCCTCAATGTCATGGAAGTTTAAAAAAGCCTGGACTGTGTCAGAGAACATAGGCAGATTAAACAAAATAAAATATTTTATAAATAATTTGACTCAAACTGTCCTCTTACCTATAACCTTCTGCAGCCTCTTTCTCTCCTCCAGGTTGTGCTGCAGCTCCTCCATCAGCTCAAAGTACCTGAAGAGGGAATCACTGGGCCAGGTCACCTTCTCCTCTCCCGTCTGCTTTTTGATCAACTTCAAGTTATCCTGAATGAACAACTCCCAGTCTAAAAGTGAGTGAGTTTGATAGGAAGAAACCATTTCATTAAAGCATGTAACAGAAAACGTTTGCAAAACTAAAATCTGTGTTTCTTATTAGTCACTTCCAGGTAGTCCCTCTGCTGTTTATTTTATATTTACTACACAATGAACATCACCCAAATGTCTCCTACCCTTGTATTAGAGCAGAACTGCCCTGTTCCTGGAGATCTACAGTCCTGTTACTTCTCTCCAACCCCAGTTTTAGGCAACACCTTATACCTTTCATCTCGCTAATTAATAGAATCAAGTGAGCTAAATCAGCAGTAAAGAAAAAAAACATTAAAGACGGCAGATCTCCAGGAACAGGGTTGGGCAGGGCTCTATTAGAGAGTGTCACAGGAAGTACTGAGAGCTCAGACCTTACAGGAATGTTCTCTGTACTGTCATTCTTAAATTAGTGGATAGTGTTCCAAATATAATGATGACAAAAGAATGTACTGGCTATCTTTTCTAACACCAATATTTCGGCAGACTGGACCACCCTAAAAGGTAAATGCATTTCTTTACTTCTAATATTTGGGAGATGAAAACCTTAGCGCCTCTCAAGTAAAAATGTGATCTGAGACTTATATTGTAATGGAGACAGATAAGCTTGTAACAAAGTTATTTAGTCATTATAATGTAGTGTATAATACATGGTCAATATTCAAATGAATTTATAGTGCATGATGGCGTGTTTAAAGTGCAGGAGGTGTCATGATATCCATTCATGGTGCGTATAGGAACGAGACAAATGTGAGGAATAGTTAATCAAACCAAACAGTGTTTATTGAAGACAAACACTGGGTTAAAAGAAATACTGCCTCGAGGGGCGAAAACAATGAATAACTACTTTACTTACTTACACACACACACGGGTTGCCAATACATTAACAATCGACAGGTTCCGAAGACTGACAGAACTTAAATACAGACCTAATTTAATAAGTGAATGCACCTGGGATCGTAAATAAGACTATAGAACAATGAACATGTGATATGCATGGGACCGGAGAAGCATGAACAGAATATATAAACACACACAGGGTAGAAATCTAAACAAGAACACACAGGGGAGCAACTCAAAATGAACACTATACTACACAATATGTACAATCCCCTTAAGGGGGATCATTACAGGAGGCTTTATGTATGTACACACTTGAGCTTCCAAAGTTACCGGAAGTCATTCATTTTCAATGGAACCCAGCTTCTCTCAGCTGCCCGGCAAATCAGTCGGCGTTATGTTTTGGGCGTGTTGAGCGCCCAGAGCGTCAAGCAGAAAAGTTGAAGTTTGTTCAACTTTATGGTAATGAGCTATGACGCGGTTCAGCGGCTAACGACCAGCAACCAATCGAAATATAGACGTCCTTTGCGCTGGCTGATCCCAGAGAAACATTCGATGTAAACTTTCGTTCTAACCAAAACATTAGTTCAGAGAAAATGAAGCTCAAGTCTGTGGCGGTGTGTACGTACCGTTTGACATTCACCATTCAATGTCAAATAACTCACCTATTTCTGGAACATTAGATCTTTGAAACTTTTTGAGAACTGCAGAGGAAGAAGGCTCTTCACTAGCCTTTTTGTTCGCTGTATCTAAATGCATTTGACTTCCCCTCCTACAAAAAAGCAATGCAAAACCATTATTTTAGTAAGGTGTACATTTTTTATACATTCTATATTTTGGTTTTAATAGCATTATCTTCTCAGGAAATACCCTAAATTACCTCAAACAGGTACCTCGAATGACCACAAACAGGTAAGCCAAATGTCCATTAACAGGGAGCCAAAACAACCATTTAGTATATAGATGGCTAATGTTGAAGTTTCATGTAAACGTTTTTTAAGCAATGCAATCTCTCACCATGTGAAACTGTTTGTATAAGGACAATACTAAATATAATCTCAAGTGTCAAAGACCAGCGATTTACCGCAAGGTACATTCACTGTCCTGTTTTTGGTCATTTGTAGTAATGGGTTGGTTTTTGTAGTGCTTACTAGGGCCATTCTCACCTGTTAATCATCTGTGATTTAAATTCATTCGCTTTGGCCTCCATCTCAATCTGAGCTATCTCTTCACGGAGGTCAGTCCGGTAGTTTTCAAAGGTATCCACTGGATAGACAAAAAAGGGAAAAATACGTTTCGATCAAACAAATAATTTTCACTCAGAAGATAATGGATTAAATGAAGAGAGTCCACTCAAGACGTTTAGCACTGTCTTTGTAAGTGGACACTCCCTGTCTCACTCACGCTCCACCTACTTGGCATGCTCACATTATTTTGGCACTGGTCTACTTACTGCCCCTCCCACCTCCCACATGTAATCATGCCAACATAACAGATGCTGTTAAACCTTTTTTGAGGTTGTTTTAAGCTACCAGCTTTATTAATTGTAACAAAATTAATACTTTTGTCATAACTGTCATGGTCAACCTTTAGGAGACCTGACACCATTTTAGTTACTCCCCTATGTGTATTGTTTTGATTTATGCCCTGTGTGAAGAGTGTCATTTTGGTTCTACCACTACTTTCATTACATGACCCCTTCACATTATTTTCATTTATCCAATAGTTCTTTTTGAATAGTCACACAGCTGCCTGCACTTTATAATTAGTTCTGTATTTAAGTTCTGTGTCTGGTTTGTGTAGGTGTCGGTCATTGTGGATTTATGATTATTTTCAGCAGTCCCTGTGTGTATGTGTTTCTACAAAGAAGAATTACTACTGTTTTGCCCCACGAGGCAGTTGAAATTTTGTACAAGCGTTATTATTAAACTATCATTTATTTTCCAAGTCTCCTCATATTTGTCTCGTTTATTTTTAGCACCATGGACCCCAACAGCGACTATTTCTCTCACTACTCGCTTTATGACTATAACAGCAAATTCCAGTTGATCAGGGTCCGCGCGGCGTAGAGGGCTAAGTCGCTGCATTAATGAAGAGTCTATGTCAGGATGGTCATGGGTAACCAGCCTGACCATGGGTTCTCTGACATTACTCTCCAGCAACTCCTTGTGTTCAGATCGGGCACCTGTAAATTTAATTGCGCAAGTATAGTCGGTGAACGTAATTATCCCAGTGCATGATCCGACTTAAGGCTTCTGTGTTGGATGAACAGTACAAAAAATCGCCACCAACATGTGGTTGGATGAACCATGTGCGCGGCCCTCGTCATCTCACAGATCTGTACAAGGAGTTGCGGAGCTGCCGACAAGGCCGGATTAGAGAGGGAATTGGGAAGGGAGGAAAATCTGGAAAAGAAATCACACAAATAAATTTACATTTAAAAAAATCCAACATATTATTAAGCAGTTACATACATTTCTAACATTTTCAGCTAGATATAATAAGTTGATGTAACACATTCAAACTAATGCACATCATACATAAATACTCATAGAAGTATGAATACGAGAACAGATTGAACTGTCTACCCCTGAACCTTCACACACGGTGCCATGCAGAGTTGTAAAAAGTACTTTTCTGGGTTCGAATGAGTTCCCCCATTTTGAGAATTCCCTCATTAACACAGGAACAACCAAGTAATGGAAGTTCATACCTAACCAGTGATCAATTAAAGGTTGTTGAGAATTACCAAACATGCTGAGGTGTTTTTAGTAACTGTCATGTCGGAAACATGACCAGCACAACGATATTGAGCTGTTTAGGGGTCTGGAGTTTTCCTTTAAATGAAAACAAATATTAAAAAATTACAAATTATATTAACTGGTTAGTTATGAACTCCCATTAACTGGCCATTTAAGTTTTAACTAGGAACTTCCCAAAACAGGTGAACCCAGCAAAGTACTTTTACTTTATACTTTTTACACCTCTGGTGCCAGTGTTGAAAATTGTACACCCCTGAAAAGTTATTTCAGACATCTACACCTCAGAATGTACCAGACACACAACTGGATAATGAACTTACATACGATGCCCGTAAAGACACTGAAGGCTACTAAATAGGCAATGATGAGCCACATGAGAATGTACGTGCTGCAAGATTTGCTGCCAAGTTCAGGAACTTTCTTCATGTCGTTGAGCAGATCCTGCCAGCGTTCACCGGTGGTCAGGATGAAAAGTGTGATAATGGTCTGATACATATTTCTGGGGGGCAAGATAAAAAATGAACAATTAAAAATGTGTAAAAACCTTTGAAGATGTAGCACATATTTTTCAAAACTAGTTGTTCAATTGAAATTGTTTTTAACATTACAACTTTAAAAAGGGTTTATTATGGGTTCTTCCACTCTCCTTGTGAGAGCTAGAACCAGGGGCCTCATTTATAAACTTGGCGTACACACAAAAAAGGAGACCTAAGCCGCTCCCTACGCAAGACTTGGGATTTATAAAAAGCAAACTTGACGGGAAAATTTGCAGGCCTTCACGGATGCTCTGAACCAGGCGTACGCACAGAAACGGGTGAAATGAGAAATGGCGACACCGTCGGCAGATGGATGAAACATGTGAAAGTGTGTGAAACTGCAGACCGATGTGTAAACAAAATCAAAATACTGCCTCTCATTAATAATATGAAGATTTCACAAAGTCATTCTTACAATTACCAGCCTGCGGTGAACAACAAACAAAATAAAACAAGATTGTAACGTAAATGCAAATGAAGACATATTTGCAAAAAGTACACAAATACTGTATTCTCTGTAATTATGTTGGAATGTTATGTAATTCATCCTCATAAATAATACGGTAAACAGAACAAAATCATGTTTAAAACTGATTTACTTATCGATGTCTCCGTCTGGCGGAGCAGATAGATACTGTAGATACAGTCGTATGCAAAAGTTTAGACAATTTCCATGATTTTCATTGATAAATAATTAAGTGTTTGCATTTTTTAAATGTGACGCATGATTTGACGCATGATTTGTTAGTAGGTATAATAGCTTATACCTTTAATTGAAAGCATTTTCATTCCATCAATGTCCAAATAATTTGTGATGCAGACATGTTGCTCACTAATGTAACTAATGTTCTCCCACCCGTCGCCGACACACTTTCGCGATGAAGAGCTAGACGCTTTTTGGCATCGACTTTGATATCTGACCACTTTTTTTTCGGCCATGGTCCAACATTCTGAGGCTGCGGCATTCACAGCGCCTGCAACCTTTTGCCACTCCAATGCATTTTTGGCATTACTGATGCCCACACAGTGTAAACAAAATTTTCCTCCTCTTTTCCAACTCTCCAACAAGAAGTTCTACTTCACATTGAGTGAAGTTTCTTTTTTTAGTTTTGCTGCCATGATGTCTCAATCAGTGAATATTAATTTGGGGGTGTTTCACTGACTATTTATGGCCAACTATGGGCTTGACACGAAGCCGCAAAAGCTGCACCACATTTAGAGTTGGATGTGATTTATAAAGGAAAACCGGCATAGGACGTGCATGCTCACAGTTTTATGAATCAGAATATTTCTGTGCGTACGCACATCCTATGTTTCGTCTGTACGCCACTTCTGAGCAAATCCACTGTTAAGTTTTATAAATGAGGCCCCTAGGCTGTACATGGAAGGTACAATTATATTAACTGGAATCAAAATAACCAAAAAAAAACAAAAAAAGGTATTCCCTCACGGCCATTACAGTATTATAATATCAAGACATATTATACTGTATGTTTCATATTAGATATTAAGTATATTTCTCAAGGCCCCTTAAAAATCATAGGTTACCAAAACTGTAAAAGAAGCTTAGTAACAACTGTTCTCCGAATCCCACTAAGAAAACTTCTGTAGTAAAAGAATGTCACTCACTTAAAGGCCATGTTGAACTCCAGGCCATCAATGTTGGAGCGAGAGAAATCCTTGAACAGGGTGATCCCAAAAATAGCAAAGATGTATGTAAGTAGTAGCATCATTACCAAGGGGGACTCCAAGTTCTGTAAACATACATATAGAGATTTTCATATTCAGTACGAGCAATTCTCTGTTTCAGTAGGAGCATTTCTCTGTACAGTCCCATTTTTGGAACTCTTGATAATGATGAATAAAATAATATATCATTTAAATATTATACCATTGTTGATATCACAAATCACATTTTTGGAAAGACGTGATATATGAGCCCCTTTAATTGCTGTATGACATAATCAATTTGTTCACTTCTCTGTACAGGTAACAGTTTTATAATAGCAATATAGCATTTGTGGGGTTTGTAGTACACTGCCAAAACACCATAGCTATTTGCTTTATCCAGGCACTCTGCGATATGTTGTGCATAAGCACAACTCTTACCTGTGGTATATTGCCCATTTAGCAGACCACTGTTCCTTTCATCACGTAACTATATTTCTGTAGTTGGTTTAACTTTTTACCTTTATTTAACCAGGTAAAAACAATTATTGTATACTGCATCGAACTTGGGGGAATGCTATGGGGGGAGGAGAAATTAAAGTTAACTGACTTGTTCACAAACAGATGCCCCAAACACCCTTGGTTCCCCTTGGTTCCATACCTCCAAAATTCTTTTGATGACCAAGACGATAATACGGGTTTCCCTTAACTTAGAGACCACTTTCAAGCAGCGAAGGATTCTGAACTTCTTTATCACTACCAGGAGTTCACTGTCATGTTTCACCAGTTTAAAGAGCTTCAGGAGATCTGGTATCATAGACTGAGGGAGGAAACATTTTGATTGTAGTGGTGATTGTGAACTGCAGTAGTGAAATTTAAACAGTTCATTTTTATCTGCAAATGCCTGTTGCTTCTGGGTATTTAAAACTTCCCAAAACATATATTATATTCAATATTTAAGCACTTTCATAATGAATATAGCTAGATCCACTGCCATTTTGCCACAGTATTGTATGTACTGTATTCATTCATGTTTTATACACAAATTCTAGTAAATTCATATGAAGAAAAATTGTTATTCACTTATTTTTAGGGATGACTCACTACAAAGGTGACGACAAAATCCAGTGTATTCCACGTGTTTTTCCAGAAGTTCCAGAAGTTGTCCACCCACTTCAATGTAAACTCCAGTAAGAAGACACCCATGATGCATCTCTCCAAAACCACCAGAATCAGCCTCACGTAGTGCACATTGCGGTCCCTGTTGTCAAACAACTCTGGAGCACAAAGGACAGCTTTGTTGTCAGATCTGCTTCTACTACAGGAAATATAAAACCCAGAAGCAAGCTTAAGGAATGGCAAATCATCACAGACCTGGCTATCATGCTCCTGAAATACAACTTGAAAAAACGAGAAAACTCCAATAACAATTCTGAAAAACGGGAATTCAAATTGCAATGCAATGAAATGTGTTATTTCACCAAAAGGTTCAGTCATTGCTTAACTGTTTGTTTTCTATTCTCACCAAGCACATTTACATTTGAGTAATTTATCAGATGCTCCAATCCTGAGCAACTTACACATAGATTCAGCTGTGTAGAATGTGGGGATAAAATGCATTACCATTACTAGCAATCATATGTCATTGAATTGCTATAACATTACAAGTATTTACCTGCTTGTATCACCATTATAATAGTGTTGAGTATGATAAGGGCAACCACCAACGTTTTAAAGGCTTCGTCTGAAGACCTCTGTCAAGGTTTCATATTATACAGGGTATACAGTGTACGAGCACATTTGAAATTCCTTTGTACATATTTCTCCCCTAAGAACTATGATGCTTCATGTACATGGCATATTATAAATTCAACAAAATAGTTTAATTAATCAGTTTCCATGACTGTTTTATGTTTTTTTCTGTTCCATGACATTTCCAGTTAAATCCCCTGCAAAAAACAAAGCTTCTTTTTTCCATTTAGGACACAGTGTGAGGATACTCTCAGACATCCAGTGGGCGAACATGTTCAAAGGTGGATATTTGGCGTGAGAGGTCTTCATTCGTGACAGACGACGAAACTCCTCTGTAATCATTTGGTCCCTCCGGGGGGTGATCTTGAATCGCACCAGGTGGTGTGAGTCCAACCCCATCAGACTGGTGTACTTCTTCTCATCTGTCTCACAAACACACACACAATTTGCATCTTTATCAAGCGATGCCTCTTCATACAAACAATCGCAAAGAACGTATAACTCAAATCAGAGTATTCCATAATTATGTAATGTAAAGCCATGCTTTGCTGTGCCTACGAACAGCTCTTAGCCATAAACATTTATAAAAAATGTAGTTTGAATCCTGAATGAATCCACTAGATGTGGTATATGTAAAGACTAAGGAACAAGACATTGTGGTTTATGGCCAATATTGAACAGCTAAAAGTTGCTCTTAGGCAAGAGGAATCGCTAAGTGCCTGAACACAACGTGCTGTGGTATATCGGCAATGTATCAGAAACCCCCGAGATGCCTTATTGCTCTTATAAACTGGTTACGAATGCAATTACAACATTATAAGGTGATGTCATGTCCTACCAGTGGTCTCATATCATGGCTATCAGATAATCAGTATTCAGGACTAAAACAAGTATGACACCACATCAATATTTACTGCTTTAATTGTGTTGGGAACCAGTTTATAGAAGCAGAGACATCTTGGGGATTTCGGTTATACTGCCGTATAGTACAGCAAAGAGCTGTTCTTAGGTGCAAAGTATTGTAGAGTGCCTGGACACAGTGCATAGACATGGAACAGTATATCAGTACCCCCTCATGCCTTGATTTATTGATTACATAGGACAACCCCTTGTCAATGCTTTAATAATGTATAAGCACATACATGACATACAGTAGTAATTTTCAAGGAGCATTTTTGGTTAAAAATTGCTAATACTAAACAATAATTGTATTTCTCAAATCTAAAATATAACATATTTCCACAAATCTCTGCATAAATATATCTAAACACTGGAAGCTAAGTCAATAGCAATGTGGGCTACCTAAAACATCACTGCTATAGTACTTGGGGTACCCTCTCTGCTTCTGTCCTTCTTCTAACCGTTCTTGAAAATGGAATGTCTCCATGAGTTTACATCTGACCACCTCTGCTCTGATAAGGACTTTCTCCTTCTTTGAATCCCTGTTATAGCTGTTATCACACCCAAGAACCTGTAAAATAAACATGCAAATGTACAAAATAATACAAATGACGAGATTTTCCCCAAGACTTGATTTTCCCCAAGACTTGATTTCCCCCCATGTTTCTCCCCTACCAATTCCCTCTAATCAGCAACTACAAATGCGGGATGTCTAGGGACGCGCACATGGTTCATCCAACCACATCTCAACCTAGCCGGTGGCCGCCGATTCTTATTGCACTCTATGGACTTGACCCAACGCGGAAGCCTTTAGTCAGATCATGCACAGGACGTTCACCGACTATACTTTATTGAATTTACAGGCGGTACATTTTTCGCCTGTACAGCGGTTAGCGCACATCCTGAAACTTATCACTAACCTTTGACTCCATTTTTCTGGTTGAGTTTAGTTAGCTAAGGTCCAATAAATAGCTACGTTTTGAATAAATCTCAAGTAATTTGCCATCACTTCGCTTGGAGTTTTGATTTGGCTGAACGGTTTTCTCTAGAACGAATTGTTCTTGTCCTTACTGTTACCAACAGCACCGATAATGACGTCGTGGTCTCTGTTTATCTTAGCAACAGCCACAGGTGTATGATAGAAGCCTCAGAATGTTGTAAAACCTATTCCTTTGACAGTGGGCTGCAAACATTGCTGGCACCCCGGACTGACACTGTAAAAACAATAGGCCTACTGTACAAATATAAATAATACAATTATAGAGAAAAACTCAAAATACCAACATGTGAGAAGTATTTTATTAATGTGTCAATTGAAGCAACCAAAATAATTTATTGATTAAATTAAAAAATCTCTGTTCTCCAAAGAAAAGGTTTCACAATCAATGGCACCCTTACAGATTATTGTAAATAACATCTACCAAAATTAAACCAGGAATTAAGTTCCACTTAAGTTAATCATTAAACAATTCAATTAGCAATTATTAAACAATTCAAAAGATACAGAACAGTTGAAAATGTCACGTAACTGACAAGGGAAAGACCCAAAAGCAGAGGAGGTAAACAGGTAAGTGGCAAAAATGTAGTTTATTAGTAATTCGATTGGTAGAGTTGGTGGATGGCTGGCTGGGCAGATGGTATGCAGGCAGGATGGCTTGGGTTATGGACTTGAGGTAGGAGTAGGTTGATGACAGGCAGGCAGGATGGCTTGGGTTATGGTCCTGAGGTACGAGTAGGTTGATGACTGGCAGTCAGGATGGCTTGAATAATGGTCCTGTGTTAGGAGTAGGCTGATTGCTGGTGGTGAGTTTCAGAAGAAGGTTAGATTGATCCCAGGAGTCAGGTAGAACTGGAATAGAACAAACAGAAACCAAAATTAGTTACTGGAACTAAGAACTCAAAATAAACTAGACTCAGAATTTTGGCTAGGAGTTTCTCACAACACTTTGCTACGCACTGTGTGGATTAACAATCCGGCAGGGACTAACAGCCAACACCCTCCTAAATAGGAAGGACAACAATCAGCCCCAGCTGATAGAGAGGTGCAGGTGCAGAGGATGATTGGTGTCAGGATGCCTTCAAGGAATGAGGGACCTCAGAGACGGGTGAGTACACAAATAGACAGACAAGGACATACAACACACACACACACACACAGGGGAACCAGGAGAGGGAGACAAACACTAGGAATGGGGAGACAGCTCAGGGAGGAGAACCCCTAACAGAAAACCTCATGATTAGAGGACACAAATGCATTTTGCCCCCCAGGAGAGGGATGAGGATGGTGAGAGAAGCAACACAATCCCCAAGAATCCACAAGAATCACTGTGAAAAAATTGCAGGCTTTGGTGGCGTC
>JACXGM010006168.1:23462-33581 GCA_016801145.1 Umbra pygmaea
TTACTAATGACTTCGAGGTCGCAGCGCTGTCGTCATCTGTTTAACACGCTTCTGGCACGCCTATATCAGATACACCGATGTGATTGGTGCAGCTCGGATACAAGGGCATAGTTAATGAGCAGAATTACTCGGTGCCAGAGTAACTTGCTGAGCAAATTCAAACTGTGCTCTCGCGAGAACTCTGGATTTCCAGGGTAGCGTCTTGGGGTCACCAGGTTTCAAAAAGCATCACCAGACGCCACCTCCGCAACGACGGCCTCTTTGGAAGGGTTGTCAGAAGAAAGCCCTTTCTGACTTCAAGACACAGATGCAAGTGCTTGAAGTTTGTGAAACGTAATTTAAATTATGACTGGAAGAAGGTGCTCCGGTCAGAAGAGACCAAAATGTAAAGTTTTTGTCAGATACAGCATAGGCATGTTTGGCATTGAAACAAAGATGCATACATGGAGAGACACTTCATAACCATGGTGAAATATGGTGGTGGGTCAGTGATGCTTTGGGGCTGTTTTAATTCCAGGGGTACTGGTCAAGATAGATTGCATAATGAATACCACCAAGTATCAGGCAATTTTGGCTGACAATTTGGTTGCCAATGCCAGAAGGCTGGGACTTGGCCATAGATGGACATTCCAACAAGACAATGATCCAAAACATACTCAAGATCCACACATAAATTCTGTGGGTTCTGTGACAACAAAATCAATGTTCTACTATGGCCATCTCAGTTGCCGGACCTCAATCCAATCGAAAACCTGTGGGCTGAGTTGAATAGGGGAGTTAATAAGCGCAAATCCAAGAATGTAGGATCTTGAAAGGATCTGCATAGAGGAATGGTCCAAAATCCCTCCAAATGTGTTCCTTAACCTTGTCAAACATTGCAGAAAGAGACTCCATGCTATTATCCTTGCCAGAGGTGGTTGCACTGAGTACTGAATATAGAGTGCCAATAATTATAGAAACAGTTCTTTTAGAAACCTTTAAAAAACTTCTTCACAGATCCTAATTTTGTTCTTATATAAAATGGTTCTTGTGAGATCTGATATTGGTTCTGGGTAGATCTACATTTTAGTGGTTCTAGTGAGATCTCTTATTGGTTCCTAGCAGGTCCTTTTCTAAAGCGTTCTTCTCCAATCCTTTATTGGTTCTAGTAATACCTTAATTTGACAAGTGTATTTAATATCTGAATCGAACATATATATATAATCCTATACAACCTTAACAATTTAATAATTTCCAGAGAAAACAGAATTAGGTTCAATCAATCAACCTTTATTTATACATAACTGTAACGTTTCCCAGTTCCCCTTCCCTGGAAACAGCCACTTCCTTTGTTTCTGTTGCTCAGAACTACAATTCCCATTCCACAGTTCTTCTTCCTTTGGACTACAGCTTCCTAGTCAGGTCTTCTAAGAACTACATTTCCCATACCCGGACATAATTAGCCTAATTCACAACACCTGCTCGCTCCATGCAGTATTTAAGTCACACACCTCTCCTTGCCTCTTTGCGAGGTATAGTAAGTATTGATTCTCTTCCTACCAAGCATTCTCTTCTAGTATTGTTATTCTGGACAGACCCTTGCCTTGATATATGTTTTTGTTAGTTAGTGTTTATGTTTAGTCAGTCTAGGAGCCACGTGTGTATATGTTGTGACCAGTGAGTCCGCTTAGTTCTGTGTATATTCCAATATATGTGGAGTTCTCTAGCTATTGCGTGTACCCTGCAATATTGTGTGTGTGCCTTGGATTTCTGACTTTACAACTATAAAATATACAACGAACCATCCATCTGCCCTTCACTCGCTCTCTATTAGCTACACCATCACTCCAATCATTACAATAGTTACAAAGTGCTTACACAGACACCCTGTTAAAGAGTAAACAACAACAAGAAACTGAAAAGTGGCTACCAGGAAAGGATTTAGTAGGGTTGGAACATAGAGATGAATCAGACTGAAGGGTGGCCAGTCCTATTCTGGCTGTGCTGGTGGAGATTTTAACAGTACATGACCTTTGTTCATTAATGTATTTACACATTGAAATGACCAGTGACTAAGTGAATACAGGTGGGCTGTGACCAGAGTCTTCAGACCACATCTGTCAGGAATAGGCTCAGAAGGACAAGTAGTGAATCCAAACGCGGACAAGGCAGTGGTGACCCATGACCGGCCTTACACTACGGTACAGTTGGTGGCGGTATATGCACCTTCAGTTGGTTGCGATCCCCCATTACCCCATAGAAGAAGAAGAAAATCTTGTTGTTTATTGTTTCCGGTGAGGGTTGTAATTCCTGTGTTTGTGAATAATTCTGGTAATATACAAGTGCTTATTCCACTCTCTCAACAAGGTATAATATTATACTAATGAGTTTAGTAAATTCTTGTTTTATGATTTAACAGTGGACCATGAATTGCAACATTCACTTCAGGAGTATGTCCCAAAGTTGATTAGTTTACTAAACCACTAGCCACCCTGGAGAAATTCACCCTCAGAGTTTCAACATCAACATATGACCACAGAGGGCACTCCAAGCGAGGGGGTAGCCCTTTATGCACCAACCGTGGTCTGGATCTTAATTGGGGACGCCGGGGTCACATTAACGTCCGGAATGGGGCAAACGGAATGGTATCACACAATGGGTTTGATATGCTACACACCAATCCATTCACTCTGGCCCCAAACGTAATGCTAGCTCGGTGTCCCCAATTAAGATCCATTCACTCCGGTCCTGAACTTAATGCGAGCCTGGCGTCCCCAATTAAGATCCGCCGACTGCGGCCGTTATGCACCCTTTCATTTCTGCAGACTCTGTGAATCTCGAACCAAGCCCTATGCCCTACCCCCTTGCACAGAGTGCCCTCCGTGTTCATGTACTGATGATGAAACTTAGAGGGTGACTAGATACTACTACTTCCTTAGTCACTTGTTAGCAAAGGCAGCATCGGTGCACACTCATTGGAAGTGGGTATCGGAGGGTCGTCTACTTAGCTCCTACACCCATCATTTTCACTCCCTCAGCTTTGGGACACTTGTGCAAATGGCGGACACGCACGTGGATGCACAAATCGAGGGCCGAAGGTGGAGTGGAGTGTGGAGGGGTTGGCTGTTGTGACAGAACTCCATTTTAAAGTCCTGATAGGCCGAAGTACTGGTGGGCACCCCAAGCCCCACCAGAACGTAGATGCAGGCAGGGCAGTATGGGAGGGCAGACCCCCCTTCACTTGCAGGGGTTGAATTCCTTCAGGCCTTTATGTGGCAGATCCTGTTTGTGGCACATCCCACAGCCGCCCTGCCAACTCTTCAAGCGACTCCACTGGAGGAGATGGAAGTAGCTCCTCAGGTGGCCATGATAATGGTTGAATAGGGGGAGGAGTGGTAGCCCATGCTGGCGATACAGGGCAACCACTACCGCCTTTACTCCACCTGGAGAATTTCTTAGGGAGACCCTTGTGGTACCTGCTCCTCTTCTCCCGTGTGTCTCCTGAATGGCGCGTTATTCTGTCATGACACATATGGTTTGGCATTCATTGTTGGAGTAATGGAGACAAATGTAGGTAGGAGTGTTCAAGATGTTTAATACTTTTTGGACTCTCAAAATAAAGTACTACCATTTTATTTATTTATTTACATTTATTTAACAAAGGAAAATCACATTGAGACCAGGGTCTCATTTACCAGTGTGCCATGGGAACACAAACATAAAACATGGCACAAATACAAGTATATACACCGTGTTCCAAACTATTATACAAATTGGAATTAAGCATCATAAACATAAAAAAACATTCAGTCAAATGATTCAGAGCACAGACAGTTTTGTGCAGATAAAGGTATAATGAGGAAGTTACTGCCTGACAAATTCATGGGCTTAAAAGAGCAGCTACTAAAATGCCATTACAAAGCAGCAAAAAGGTATTTGAAGCTGCTGGTGCCTTTGGAGTGCCATGAACCTCAAGGTGTAGTGGATGGTTGGTAAATGGCCCCTTTAGGGTCTCTGAAGGTGTGAAAATGACCTCTGCAAAGTATCTAGATTTTCTGACTGACCACTTTCTTCCATGGTTCAAAAAGAAGAACTTTGCCTTCTGTAGCAAAATCAACTTCATGCATGACAGTGCACCATCTTGTTGAGAAGTGATTCTATATAATCATGTTTAAATACAGTTCAAACAGTTTAGAATGATATTGCTAGATGAGTCTTATACACTGACGGTTAGAGGCCTGTTGGAGTAGTTTGAGACCTGTTCTGCTGTCTGAAGGCAGACAGGGAGAAGGTTCAGGGTCAAACTATGAGTGCAGAAAGGTTATGTTATAGTTATCTTAAGGGGACTTTCCTTTAGGAGGGGAGTAGTTGGTCACTATGACAACAGTTGACTGAGAGAGGGAGCAAGGCCAAGCGTGTGAGTAGGAGAGAGGGCCCATCAAGTTACTGTTCTTAAGCTTGTAGCTTATAGCTTATGACTTATAACTCTGTTATATATTAAACTGCTTATAACTATATGACCTATTGTATATTAGACTGTAATTCCATCACAGATCTAATACATAGTGGATGCCATTCAGACTAATAAGACATTTTACTGACAGGACACTAGACAGATAAGGTTTACTAGACATAAGTTAAGGTGACCTGCACATGTGCTCATGTGAAGCAATCACATGTCTGAGGAGATAAGGGTCTTCTTCTAGAAAGGATGTGAACAACAATGCTTAGGCTATATAAACCAGTTCCAATTGTTATTTGGGGCTTCTTCAAGCCCGTCTATGGTTCCTTGTGCTGAGATGTCCCTGTTCCAGAGAAGATGTTACTTTATTAAAGATTCTATGATGTAACCTCAACCCGACTCCTGAAACCATAATTTCAACGAACATCCTGTTTAGCTGTAAAATAACCACCTATTTACAATTTCATGCTGTAAAGAATACCTCTTTGTCATTGGCTGCTATAGGCATAAAAGGAGAGTAACTCATGGTGTGGCCCCCATCCTTCCCTGACTTCTACCCTATTGAGAACCTTTGGAGCATCCTCAAGCAAAAGATCTATGAGGGTGGGAGGCAGTTCGCATCAAAACAACAGCTCTGGGAGGCTATTCTGACATCCTGCAAAGAAATTCAAGCATAAACTCTCCATAAACTCACAAGTTCAATGGATTTGCAAGAATTGTGAAGGTCATATCAAAGAAAGGGTCCTTTGTTAACATGTAACTTACCCTGTTAAGATGTGTTTGATTTAAATAGCTTTTGAAATATGACCTACTAATGCTGGAAATTCAACAAATGACCATTTTCAGTTCTTTTCAACCTATAAAATATTTTGATACTCTGTTGTGCATAATTATTTGGAACATAATAACAATGTTATAATAACAAAGCCAGATTTCGTCTATAGAGGAAGGTTCCCAGAACTCTCCACAGTACATTTTATATCAGCAAGGGATGTCATCACAGAATACAAAACATTCATTCCTTATTGGTTCAATTCTCTAACTTTTTTAATACAACCCCACCAATGGAATGCAGACAAGGGATACAGTTTTATCTAACAATTTGTGAAAGCCTAATAACTGTATGTAAAGTAACCTGTTCTTTGAAGTAGCTTCCGCTCTCTCGCTCGACTAGGTGATAGATTAAGCCTATTGTTCTTCCACCTGTTGTCCGGCCTGAATTCACACAGTTGGCCACATATGGTGAGCCTCAAAGGCTTCCTGCATTTCTAACCAACCCCCTTTATTCATGCCCTATACATTAAGTATTAACTTTGATAAAAGCATTTTGTCTATCCTAAACCAACCTCTGCAATATTTCTGATATTTGGCATACAATTCACAAACACACATAGGCCAGTCAACATTAAATTATTCAGAAATTTCCCAACACCTTCAGCTTACTGTATATTTGGGTCTAGTGTCTCATTTTCCTCTTGACAATACCCCACCAAATCTCTATGGAGTTAAGGTCAGGCAAGTTGACTGGCCACTCAAGCACAGCAATACCTTCACAACGTGATGGTAGTGTTGTGGTTAAATACATGGAGACCAGATGCAGATACCTTCACAATGTGATGGTAGTGTTGTGGTTAAATAGATGGTGACCAGATGCAGATAAATTCACAACGTGATGGTAGTGCTGTGGTTAAATAGATGGTGACCAGATGCAGATACCTTCACAATGTGATGGTAGTGTTGTGGTTAAATAGATGGTGACCAGATGCAGATAAATTCACAACGTGATGGTAGTGTTGTGGTTAAATAGATGGTGACCAAATGCAGATAAATTCACAATGTGATGGTAGTGTTGTGGTTAAATAGATGGAGACCAGATGCAGATACCTTCACAATGTGATGGTAGTGTTGTGGTTAAATAGATGGAGACCAGATGCAGATACCTTCACAATGTGATGGTAGTGTTGTGGTTAAATAGATGGAGACCAGATGCAGATACCTTCACAATGTGATGGTAGTGTTGTGGTTAAATAGATGGTGACCAGATGCAGGGAGGACTGTTCGAGATGTTTAATGAACACCAAACGTGCGGAAGCCCATCATATAATTAAGGTTACTGACAAACATGAGAATTGGATATATATATATATATATAATGCTTACTATGCTCTATCGCGGGGCTGGGGACGCTATATATACAATACGCACTGACCTTCTGGAACACTGAGTCTATATGGCCACCCTGGTTACTAATCAACTACTCCTGTGCGTAATGGTGATCTACCCAGAGTAGCCGGCTATATAACCCAGTGCCCAGAAAGTAATGCACCTAACCATAAATACCCAAACACAAAACAACTACCTATAAATTGCAGGAATGTCTGTCTGTCTGTCTGGGTGTTATGCGAATATATCTCTCATACCGTTAGTCGAATGGATTTCAGACTTGGCAGGTGTGTTTCTACAGGCACAAGTACTATTTCAACTCCTATAGTGTTAAGTTTACTTTCTCTGAGTTTATATAATTCTCACCAGTTCAGAGTTAAATTAACACTTTCAATAGTGTTCAAATGTTAACTAATTTATATTGTTAAATTTGACACTCACTGTGTTTTTTTTTAACACCAGAGAGTGCATTTTTAACACTATAATGTGGTATTCCCTTAAACCAGGAGTGTTAATTTCCAATTTGCATATTTGCCAGCATGGCTTCTTCAGTAAATGTGACAAGATAATATTTCCAGCTCTTGTACCACAACGAAAGTCACTGCAAGATTTAGATTTATTTTTAAAAAATTAACTGAAAGGATATCCAACAGTTGTAATATTTTATCACCCACAACCTGCATTTAATAAAACTGCAATGGTGAATTACTCACAAGCTGAACAAGACTAGCTAAACTACATCAACAGGAACACTATTCTCAGTAATGGTTGCGATCAAAAATACACCTTACAGTTGTTATTAGATTTTAAAAGTAAAATATATTATTATTGTTTAATAATTACACAGAAAGTAATCAATTCATGAATGCACAAAGCAAACAAAATATATTAAAACAAACAATTCTGAAAAACCAACGTGAAGCAAAGTATTTGGGGAAAAACTTCACATTGTTAAAGTAACACTGACAACTAACACAGTTTTAAACACCAACACTGGGGTTCTTCTGTGTTGATTTAACACCTCAGTTAACACTGGAAAATCAACACTTGACAATTTGCTGTGTGCAGTGCCAAGTTTTACATTGTTCGGATTAGAAATACAAAAGATATCGTTAGATATATATTGGTAAAACAAGCACACATTGGCTTTTCCCGCTCTAGCCGCTGGCCACTCCCCCTCTCACACTGCACACTGAGTAAGCACAGAGCAGGACCAGAGACAGAGAGCAGTGGAGCTTTGACAGCTAAAATGTGAAATACACCTCAGACCCACAGGAATTTAAGGACATTTCAGAATCCTACACGTGCAAAGCTCAACCAGCTACAGAGTAGTGGCAGACAGAGCACATGCACTGCACTAGTAAATCAAACAACACACAACACAGTTTTATGTCATGATGTCCCAATCAGTCGCTTGGACATTGTGACAAATACCATGGTCAGCAAACCAGTTACCAGTTGTTTTGGCACTGTGGGCAGGTGCCAAATCCTGCCGGAAATGGAAATCAGCATCCCCATAAAGCTTTTAAGCAGATGGAAGCATGGAGTGCATTTACACTGGACTTGATAAAATACAGTGGACCAATACCAGCAGATAACATGGCACCCCAAATCTTCACAACGAACTTCAAGCAACTTGGATTCTGTGCATCTCCACTCTTCCTCCAGACTCTGGGACCTTGATTTCCAAATGAAATGCAATAGGTACTTTCATCTGAAAATAAGACTTTGGACCACTGAGCAACGGTCCAGTTCTTTTTCTACTCAGCCCAGGTAACATACTTCTGACACTGTTTAGGAGTGGCTCGACACTAGGAATGCGACACTTGTAGCCCATTTCCTGGACACGTGGTGCGTGGTGGCTCTTGATGGACTGACACCAGCCTCAGTCCACTCCTTGTGAATCTCTCACCCCAAGTTCTTGAATTCTGCTTTGCCTGACAATACTCTCAAGGCTGCGGTCAACCCTGTTGCGACTTTTGAGCACATATTGACCAGACTCTGGTGTGCACAGACCAAACAGGTACTCCTGTGAAGTCTCTTCCCACCTTTCAATGCCTTTGAAGTATCTATTATCACCTTTTTTAATACTACATTCACTGCTAAAAGCATAACAAATAAAAAGTATTTCATTTTATAGAGATATTTTATTTCTATGGTTCTATAAAATTTATGAACAATTTTGTTGTCTTATTCAACTACAGTAGCACTACTGCTGTTGTTTTACAGCAGTTTACTGCAAATTCAAAACTTACAGTAAATCACTTACACTTACATGTAAATTAAATATTAATACCCATAATGCAATGCATATAACAGTAAAGTCTAACAGTGTATAGACCACCCTCCACTAAAAATGTGTTTTTTGATCAATTGAATAACATCCTTCGGGAATGTGATTTTAGTAAAGAGGTAGTCTTAATGGGAGATTTTAACACTAACTATGAAGACAAGTCCTGCAGGATAACCCTCAAATGGATTATTAACAACTTTGAAATAGCACAGTTAATTAAAGGGCCAACCAGGGTGACTTGTTGTTCTAAAACACAGATTAATTTGGTGTTCAGTAATAAACCAAAGTGACTGAATCATTCAATATGGTCACCGGGCTGTCTGATCAAAACTTAATACTTATAGCTAGAAAGCTCTCCAAACATAGGTTTAAACTATTTGCAACTATAAAATCTAAACCGGCTCAGAATACCTAAGAATGAATTAAATAATTTTGAAAAAAAAATAAGGGAATAAATTGGAATGATCTCTTGTCCTCTACAGATGTGGAGGCGGATAGTCAGGTTTTTCTATCTACAATCCTGACTATAATAAATGGCTTCCTGAAGAAATCCAGACCTGGCCAAAACAGTATTCTACCTTGGCTAAATGGAGAAATTAGGAAATTGAAGAAAGAACGATAACGATAGCCTTAAAATCGAAGTTAGAGCATAACAGACAAAGGTTTACCATATTGCGAAATAAGGTAATGAAAGAAATCAGACAGGCTAAAGCAAAACATTTTAATTAACATCATTGGTGAAGTAAAGGGAAATACTAAATTGGTCTGGGAAAATCTGAAATTTTTTCCCATGCCTGGAACACACTGCAAGCAGACACACACAACTGTGCCACCTATCACAATTTCATTATACACGTGAAGACATGGTTAAAGGTGAACCAAACTTGTGAACATAACACTTAATTTGTGTATTGCTGTTTTATGTTGTCAGTTCCAAGAGGTGTATTTTTTTTTAACTTTTTTTGGGGGGGAAAGGTCAGCTTCAGTATTTGACAACATGGTTGTCATTGTTCTATATTGTGCATCATTTCCAATCCCACTTTGTTTTTTTTGTTTTTTTTATTATTATTGCCCCTACACTCCACACCCATCCCAACCCTTACCTACCATGACCAAATGTTGAGACCAATTACCTATGCCATTTTAATATTATCTCTAGCTTATACAATTTGTGTTATTTACAATATTTACAAATCTTGTGCGTTTTACATATTCCAGTTTC
>JACXGM010006169.1:0-33362 GCA_016801145.1 Umbra pygmaea
TTGTGACAAATATTGTATTTGACTTTTATTGATTATAGTAATGTACATGGCGGCGCACCATCGATTGCCTACTAGGAAGTAGTTGCTACACATTTAAACGATCAGCAATTTCTTGCCAGCCTTTCTCTTTTGTTTGATTAATTGCTGCGGTATTCCTTTTTTGGTAATCATATGTTTTGAAAAGCAAACGCTGCTCAGTTGCGTTGAACATCGATGCTCTTTCTTTCCCCTTATTTGCCATGGTAAATTGATGAATCTATGCTCCACCATCAGGGCTTCTTAAGAATGGCGTGCACGCGCTATTAGCTAGACTATTTGAACCTAGTTTGAATTAGTGAGATCACATGAGCTGCTTAGTTCGGTTCATTCAAGTCTCGTTTAGGACTTTAATCTTCGCTTTTCTAAGCGACCTTTATGGAATACCCCCCAGGTCCCGTAAATTATTGGGTTGTTTTGCATAAACTGCATGTTTCAGATCTCACAAATGGCTAAATGACACAGGTAAGGAAACGGTGTTGTACACTCCATAACCTTTACTTCTTTCTGGCATAGACACTGAGGGGTCAACTTGGCCTTGTGTTTTGGATCGTCATGAAAGACCAAGTGCGTCCCATTCGCAGCTTCCTGGCTGATAAATTCAAATTGTCTTCGAATATTTTCTGATAATATCATGCATTCATCTTGCCATCAATTTTGAATAAATAACCTGTGCCGCTAAAGCTCACAGACTCCCACAACATCAGAGATTCACCTTCATGTGTCACAGTAGGGATGGTGTACTTTTCATCATAAGCCTTGTTGACTTCTCTTCAAACATAGCATTTTATGACCATAAATTGACCATAAAGTTTAATTTCATCACTCCAAATTGCTTTGTTCCAGCAGTTTTAAGGCTTGTCAAGGTGCAATTTGATGTAATGTAAGCATTTCTTTTTTGTTCAAGCACCTCTTTATTGTGCATCTTGAAACAGCCACCGCAATTATTTGCAGAGAAGCCTGTATTTCAGCTGAAGTTGCTTTTGGATTTTTCTTTACATCCTGACCCATTTTCCATTTTATTTTTATTAAAATGTTTTACAATTTTCCTGATTCATGAAGTTCTACTAACTTTTTTCACAGGTACTTTGACAGTTATTATTAAAATTATTACTTACCCCATGGCGCAGTATTCAAGCAAAGTCAGTGCCCCACTGGATGAAATGTGCAGGGGTCTTTCAACGCCTATGGAATGCATTAACTATTTACACAGACACTAATTACAATCAAACAAGTCACAGGTTTGTAAACTCACCCTTAATAGCTGTGTGTGTGTGTGTGTGTGTGTCAGGCCAATCATGTCACGGTATGTCAACTTTTATCATGGCCACTTGGGTGATTTTAGTTATGTGCTCCGGAGTCTGCAGACCACTACAACAACTCTGGCACTAAAAATGTATAATTTTACCACTTGTGTAGTTTCTGCCATTTTTGTGCTGTATTGATCGAGTTCATGGGTCAGATCATAGTCTGTTGCAGCAGTACCTGTTCAGGCGAGGCAGCTTAAACCAAAGAACCAACCTAGTCACCAGACTACTTAAATAAGCATAATATATTCTGTCAACATCTTTAGAATTTGAATCATGCCATCGACTCTTGAGAGGGTTCATGGCGTAGCATGCCTTGCATCTCCGCTTCAAGCTTACATTAAACTGCCTTTGACACCCTCTCATCCTGTCTGTGTTTTACATCTATTCAGAAAGGAAAGGTCTCCTCCATCTGTGGGCTCCTGCCTTTGATTTCTATTGTAAGGGATGAATAATTAGAACAGCAACACAATGGCAGTGGTGAAGAGAGCTGCCCACCTCTGCCTGGAATTAGTCATGAATATTCAATGAAGATTGAGTAGCTTGCGCCTAAATGATAATTTGGTCCCTACTTCATGGAGCTTGGCTGGGGGAGCCAGACAATATGTTATCCAAACCGTTAGGTGTCTAGAACGGTTATGAAAACACATCTGTAGTATAACTTGCCTGCCACAAATCCTCAAACCAAATGTTTAGGAAGGCTTCTTGGATTTTGTGTTCTGCATTCCCATGGATTAATTTTTTTGTCTCTGGAACATTGCCTTTTTTACAAGTGATATACAGCATGACTATACCTTAGTTGCTATTACAGCATGTAATAGCATGTAATGCAGGACAATAACCATCATTTTAAAGGAATCTGACATTACGTAGTAATTGTACAATTACTGATAGGAACGCTAGTACTCTTGTTGTTGCCAGGTGATGCCAGGAGCTTGTCTCCTGACAGACCAAGCAGCACTGAGATTTGTTGTGGTTGTCTAGGTGGCAGACCTTTTCTCTTTGGTCTTTTCCTCCTGAACATCATGACAGCAGTGCATAATGGGAGAGTTGCTCTCTCTGTGTTAGTCTGTCTCCAGCCACCTGTCTGGGTAATGACAGCAGTACCAGGTGGACCAACACAATCTTCCAAGAACCGAAAAAAAAAAATCCAGCATGTTAAAACCTCACACCTGACAGAGCAACTGTCCGTGTGTCGTGTGGCTATGCAACACCCCCCCTTTAACTCCGCCCCCTTTCTCTTTTTCCACCACTCCCCTGGCAGCAGGCACCCCGCTCCCCCACGGCACCCCCACCATTCCGCTCAGCCAGCTCCACCAGCACTCTCTGGCCATCCAGGGACAGCCTGCCCTCACCGGCTCACAGCTGACTCAGCAGGGCCAACAGGCTGTCTTCCGCTTTCCCGCTGCTGTGTCCCTAGGTCAGTCAGTCTGTCTAGGAACAATGACGTTCTGTCAGACTAGTTTGTTTGGCTGTGAAGACACAACCTCACTACCACCGCTGCATAAAATGACAAAACGCAACTGAGCCTCGTTGGGAAAACTGCGTGCTGCGTCTGTTGCCCGGACGTTGGCTGGCAGGTTATTCCACGGGGAAGACACCACCCTTCGTTTGTTTCAGATTGGTTTTATTTGCGATATGAATAGTCCAGTGTGCTTTATTTAATCCATTTGATTTGAAAACTGATTGGACTTGGAAGGAGTTTATTAAAGGCCTACACATTTCTATTCAATTCTGGTGTTCATGTTCCATTGGTGCAAATGTGGTTGCGGTCTGTGATTTATGCTCTGGGGGAAAAGAGACCTGGCTGGTTTTTCCTGTCTTTCTCACTGTCTGCCTGCTTGCATGCCTGCAGCCACATAAGTGATGAACTATTCGTAATTCGCATGATCTAGTCATGAATTGTAGTTGACTAGACGAACCATGTTATTCCAACTATAATATTGGTCCAACACCTACACCAGGGCAGTGTTCGGTCCAGGTGAATAAGCAGCTGTTTTGTGTTGTCCAGGGGGAGGGATGACCCAGCAGCTGCAAGCCATCCATGTGCAGCCCACCACACATGCCAACGACGGCAGCTCGGACATCTCCCACACCTCAACTGTCTCCACCGGTAACACTCTGTCCATCCAAGTCCCTGTTTGTTTTTCATCCCAAAAGTTATCTATACAAATTTCATGCAGTTAGATAACTGAATCTAGTCATGGGTACAGGTCATAGGTTTGTGTTTTACCATTTTATTTCCAGCTATGTTGAACAAACAAGCTCTCAATAAAGACAACTACCTAGGAGCTTTGCTCTGGGACAGTGACATTTTATTCACCATGAATTAGATGCTCTAAACCACTAGGCTAGTGGTCCATAAACCTCTCCAGGGGACCAGGAGACGGTCCACAGTTCAGATGTAGCCCTGAGCTAACACACTGGATTTCCTGATCAAGGCCTTGTGGGTTAGTAGACAAGTTGATTGAGTTGTTCTAGATCAGGACTACAGCTGAATTGTGGTCCCCAGTTTTGAGAACTACAGCAGGGGCAGGTGGCTCAGTGGTTAGGGAGTCAGACTTGTAGTCAGAATGTTGCCAGTTCGATTCCTGACTGTGCCAAATGTTGTTGTCCTTGAGCAAGGTACTTTACAGTTGCTCCAGGGGGATGTCCCTGTATTCTCTTTATACACTAAGTCGCTCTGGATAAAAGTGTCTGCTAAATGACTAAAATGCAAAAAATATGTAATTCAGGAAGTTCACCCACACTTCATTTATGTTTATTGTAAAAATACACATATTTTACACATTGTTGTAAAATACACATACACACCGGCCACTTCATTAAGTACAACCTTAATAGGACAGACCTGGTTTTGCCTAGATTTAAGGTGCTGGAACATGACAATGTGTTCACTGTACTCAAATGGCCTCCACAGTCACCAGATTCTAATCCAATCGAGCACTTTTGGGATATGGTGAAACGTGAGATCCCCATCATAGATGTGCAGCAACTGCATGATGCAATAATGTGAATATGGACCAACATTTCTGAGGAATGTTTCCAGCACCTTGTTGAATCTATAATTCAGAGTTAAGGTAGTTTAGGTAAAAGGGGGTCCAACCTGGTACTATCAAGGATTACCTAATGTAGTGTCCTGTGAGTGTATTAGGAGTTCACTACATTTGAACAGAATTTGTCTTTATCCTAAGTGATACAGTGCCATCTGCTGGGCAATGTCTCTTATCAACCTCTGTCACTCACATCACACAACCCCCCCCCACACCCAGCGACCATCGTCACATCATCGGCACCCACCTCCATGGCAGGTCACATGATGTACACCAGCCCCCACACGGTGATGTACGCGTCCACGCCCACGCTGGCTGACGGCAGCCTAGCGGTGCTCAACGCCTTCTCCCAGGGCACCTCGGCCATGCAGGTGTCCCACGGACAGGGCCAGGACACAGGTGAGACCACGCTAGACTACAGTAGGCTTCGCTGGGACACAGGTGAGGCTCCACCGGCTCTGGGTTAATGAGGGAACAAAAATATTTTGACCAGCTTGTGTTTAACAGAGACAGCATGCAAAATGTTTCTGGATTGTTCTGTTAAATGTTGATCTGAGGGCTGATTTGTTTGCACATTTCTGGCCAGGTGCCATCCCTCAGGTATTCCTCACAGCACCCTCGGGTACCATGCAGATCCCAGTGTCGGCCGTGCAGCTCCATCCAGTACGGCAAGACCTCCATTTTACAAGTGAAACCCTCATATTCTCTCTGCAAGCAGCATGCCACTGACCTGCACTAATGCATCCGGACAGAGCTCTGTCCTTCACTGTGGATGGATTAGGCTTTCAGGTTACTCTGTGTAGATTGAAAAGTTCTAATTTAGACAACACGTGTGACACAATCAAAACACATGCCCCTCCAACCCCTATGTACTGCATGCATGATGGTTGAAACATTATCTGGAAGAAAAGTACCATAGCTACAGTTACACCAAACTTGGTCTGTTTAAAAAAGGCTTTATAATCTAAAAGAGTATTAAAATAATTATTTTTGGATGTCAGTAATGAGGTTGCTGTCAGTTTGGAAAGTATGCAAAAATATTTTCAGCAAGGAAACATTTGAATTTGGTGAAATTTCTGAAAGAACTGGAATAATAATGGAATTGACCCTGTCACAGGCAGACCATATATTTCATAATATATATCAAATATTGTTTATGCTTCAAACCAGCTTTGAGGTTTTAAAAATGTTGTATTTGACTCAGTATTCCATGATGTAGTGTAAGTCATTTTGGCAGTATACCTGCAGTTTGAATGTTGGGTAATGATGTTGGGTCATGCATTTCTGAAAATTCTGTGCAAGTATTGAACTGTAGAATTACCATTTCTCTGTGACTGCTTGTCAGAAAATGTTATAAAGTTGACCATGTTTTGTCTGGAGGTGTATTTCAACATATTCTAATACAATTTAATGTTGTTAAAGTGCTGTCAGATCCACTTTGAACAGCGATTCAACATATACTCAGGACTCCCAGACGTTTCTCCATGTTGTTATAGGCAGGAACAGGAACACCTGATTCACTAGTTAAGGGCTCAATGATTAGCTGACAAGTCTAATCAGGTGTGCCAGCTCTGAGATCAATTAAATCAATGCAATGGCTTGCTGGTGGTGCTTAGAGAAGGTTGAATATTTCTGTTCAAACTGAACTAGGAGACCCTGATTGTACTCACTTTGCTGACTGCAGAATTAATTTCTGTTCTTTCTCCATGTCATCACTTTCAATGGCTTTTATTGGTGAGGAGTGGCACATGCTGATGAGTTGCGTTGTTTTGCAGATGGTGATTGGTCAGCAGTCGAGCGGAAGCAGCAGTACCCTGACTGAGCTGCAGGTGGTCAACTTAGACACGGCACAGAACACTAAGACCGACTGACTCACGGATGCACTGAGGACGCACTGAAGCCAAGGGAATCGAGACGGACTGACATCTATTTATTGCTGCCTTGTCACAACATTCAAGTTAGAACTCTTGTGTTTGGCGCTTTACAGTACAATACTGTACACACACAGAGGGATCTGTGTGTTTTAACGCTTGTACTTGAGTAGATGTTTGAAAATACTTATGCATTCATTCACTAAAACATAGGAAGGAATTGAAGTTATTCACTACATCCTGTTTTTTGGATCAATTTTTTTCTATAGGGTGGTATTTTTTTCTTGTGTATTTCGTTTTTAGGATCTGCATTGGTCACGGCCCAGGTGCTGCATCTTCACACGTCAGCCAAAGAGACAGTCACTTCGATGTATGTTTGCGTGGGTGTTTGTGGACTTGCATATGTGCAAACGTGGAATTTCTAAAGGGGTGGAGTAGTGGGAAAATGTAAAAGGGACATTTGGAAATGTACATAATCATTGTTTTTTTTTATTGAATCAATTTGTATTTTTAGCCTGTTTGTGCAATGGCATGTAGTTGTTTTTTATATATGCAAATTTATTTGCATATGGAAGGAATTATTTACACACTATGTATGTAAATGAATGTAATATACATACATATTATGTTGATTTATACAGATTGATGTTCATTTTGGACATTTTATTCTAGACAAGTCAGAGAAAAGATGCTGGATGTTTGTTGATGTTATTCCATTTTGAATATGTATTCTGAAATAGCCTCATATCGAGCTTTCTGGTTGGTAAAGAAACTTAAAGGGCAGTATTTAAACCATGAGTTAACGTAATATGGTAGTGATCCTTCATTGTGAAATCCTAATAAGGGATTTTTAGAGTGAACCAAGAAGACATTTAATTCTTCACCCCTTTGCCTTGCCAGTCACAGTCCCAAAGGACTGTGTGGCTCCTATAAGCTGCTGTTATTGTGAGCAGGTCACTGGCATGCTAAGCCAGATAACACTGAACTTTTTCAATCATTTTCTGCTATTATCAAGTGATCCTATGCAGATTTGAGGAAAGTGGACTTAACATGGACAAAACATTGACTTACGGGGCAACTGAACATTTTGATTTTGGCTGGGTTTTTGAATAAATTACAACAGTGATGTGGTAAATATGTCTGAAGGTGGAAAGAATTAGTTGCCATTATGGGAAATGTGCGTTGGGTTTGGATATGCTGTGTGGGTAATTTCCTGATGGTCTAGAACTAGACAGCCCCACAGGGATATCCAAAATTAAACCAAATTTATCACTTGTCATTACCATCGATCCACCTGGCCACACATCACATGGAGGATTAGGGCATGCAGGCAGGGTTAAAATAAACCTGAAACTGTAATGATCCTATTTGTTTGAAGCTGGCTCAAGCTAACATACGGTGTAACGCCTTTCTCCAAGTATCTGTTATACTACTGTATAAAGAATATCCATATCTGGGTTAATGTAGTATAAGATATGCTACAATAGTATTTTAAATACTTACGGCATTTGTGTTTGTCAGCCTAGAGTGCTAGGTGGTAGAGGTTTGCACTTTTAGGAGTTCTCTTAGTTTCATTGCCATAGGACAGGTCTATATCCAGTTGGATGACTGAAACACTCCTGGGTTTTTTCCCACCTGGTAGTTAATTCACTCACCCAGGTTTGCATTGGTCCCTGATTTAGAGAATGAAATCCAGAAATGTTTCTATCCTCTAGGAAAACTAATGCAAGCACAATTTAAGAAGGGGTGTCCAAACCCTTCCATGGAGGTCCTAGTGTATGCAGGTTTTCACTTTCACCTTGTACAAGACTAATTGGTTAGGATCTCCCCTAGGTTTAGGTCCTAATTTGGCTCTAATTGAAGGGAAAGACCAAAAACCAGCATACACTAGGCCCTCCATGGACGGGTTTGGAGAACCCTGATTTAAACTACCTTAAATGAATAGAACCCAGGTTTGCTGATATCGTGGTTCAATAAAATTGCTTTGCAACCATTTAAGTATATTACAACATGACTACACTGGCATTTTCTTAGGATTATTTCTACTGACTTCATTAAGAACAGGGAGATTGTACTTTAAAAAGAACCAGTTTACTGTCAACCCAAAACAAGTATTAAAGACATCTTATCCATCAAGAGTGGTTCTTTAAATATATGGGTACATTCGACTCAGTAAAGATCCTCTGTAGTGTGTGTAGCCTGTAGTGAGACAGTGCTGTTTTTTTTCTACACCACAGTGCCTCATTTTCATTATTCTGGGTCTACATTGACATTAAGGCAATTAAAATGTATTTTCTGTCAACTGTCATTTAAAAGCCTTAGCCCTTCCTGTAGATTCAAATTGATGTTTATTTTCTGCTATCCCAGGAATGTCTTTCACTAGTCTGTTTTGCGGGTTTTGTATAGACAAGGCTGATGTGTTAAACAGCAGGCAGGGTCATGAAATGCTTTATTTTGTTTTGTGAATTTGCAATCAAGGCCCAGAATTTAATCCAGTCATGTTTGTAAATAATGCAGCATTTAAAGAAAATGTTTTTTCTATATCTTCGCGAAGGCTTTTATCTTGTTGTATTGGTAGAAAAAGTTTTAACAGAGAGCGTGTGCTGAAATAGCTGTGAGCCTATTAAAAAGCACCACACAACCCTAGGCTACAACCTTGAACCTAGTCTCACAGACTGAAACGCATATATATAAATGTTACACTCCATTTAGTAGGATTATATTTTAGGTACAACCAGGGTGATTTCTTTCACATTTACACTGACGGTTTGCTAACGTTTTTATAGAGAAAGCCGCAGATCGCCTCCCAATGTTGTAAGTTCAAAATAAACGTGTCCAGGTTAAAATGCTATGGGCTGTATGATGAAACATACCATAATAAATGGAGTGTCCCTGTTTTAAATACTTTATGATGTTTAACCAAATTCAGGTTGGCCACAAGCAATACGGTGGGTTCGTGGAGATCACGTTCACTTTTACAATGCAGATGTCGGCTCTGTTGTTAAAGTAAAACATTACGAGAAGTTGTAATTTGCCAAACTCTCTTGTTGCTTGGACGTTAAGACTATATATCAGATAATCAGATCTGTCAAAAAGTCACTGTTAATAGGGCTTATGAATATGGAATGTGCAGTCCATGATCATGACAAAATATAAATATATAAATGGTTATTTTTGTGCATTTTTGTTTTAGTACTTCTGAATCTAAATGTAACTATGTACATACATTTTTTAATAAAAAAATTAAAATGTTGAATATATTTTGTTCAAAACCCTTCCTAATAGGCATTAATAATCAATTTGAAGAACGCAGCCTTTATTGGACGGAAACCTGAAATAATGTCCTGTACGCAAACCGGAAATTATAAGGCATTAAGCACAAATGGCAGCTTAAAGACGCAATGGCCCTGAGTGAATGTGTGAAACTGAAGACAATAACACAATTCAGCATAAATCATCTGGACACACTGAGTACAAGCATTGAGGAGACATGCAATTTTCCTTGTTTCAATAGCATGATTACACTAATCACAAAGTCAAACTGGCCATGAAACAACATAAAAAGATATATACCAATTCCACACCCAGTGTTTAGCAGCGATGGAGGTTAACAATTAAATGCAGCAATGTTGTTTAAATAATATGCATTGGCTTCAGATTATTTGGGTAACGTGAAATCTCTTGTCCACGCAGGGAAATACTTTATACGTTCACAAATTAAGTAGTTAGTATAAAATGTAGATTTGTAGCAAACAAACCCAAAAAGTCAAACCAGCCACCTACTTTGAAAAGTCATAATTAAAAACCACAGTGTTAAGATATTGCTGTATTTCCCAGTCAGTTTTTTTCTTTTTCAGATGAGAACCAAAGTGCCGACAGCAAAGAAACTATCATGGATGGGAATAGAGCCTGGCTCCAAATCAGTTTGTCTTTTTCCAACTCCTTCCGGTCAACACTGTGATAATGGCAACAGTTGGCCAGATAATAGAAACAGAGCGTGGCTGCCCTACCATGAATGACAAGCATGCATTTGTGCCTTACGATGAATGACAAGCATGCATTAGTGCAACATTACTATTGCTATGTACACTTGTATTTTACACCCACACACACACACACACAGGTACAGAAAGGTTAGAAATGATGAGGAATTCAAGATGATGTGCTTTTGAAATACACCCGCATCCTTTTTTGGTTTATGATACAAAAATACAAACATAAATTTAACTGCAAAAAGAAGCATTTGAGCATCAGTATTATGTACAATGAACAAAAATGAAGAAAATGTGCAAATTGGTGTTCATGCAAACATTTGCATAAATTGATGTCCGATGATGTGCTACAAAGTTGGACAACCAAGTTAGCCAGATAAATGTGAAACTTGAAATAGCTTAATAGAACTAAACTCCAATGTTGGTTGAATCAATGGATATCCATTCCAAGATTATCTTACTCAAAAGTTATTCAGAACATTTGAGGAAATGTAGCTAGCTGACTCACTGATCCTCTTCAAACATACAGGTGCTCCATGTGGTGGTCACTAAATTCAGTTACCATGGCTAGTCCAGAATATGGAAAACCTCAAGTAAAGGCTCATGCATCCAGCAAACATTGGGGTAGACACACTTAGACACAACTCAAAATGATAGAAAACTGTAGCCTTATCCCAGGTAGCACATCCCCCAGCACCAGCCTTAGTTAGGTTGAGTAGTTTCTCTGTAGTTCAGACTAATTCAAGTGTACAACCTCCACAAAATGACTGCAACAGGTAATTCATCTAGTAAAACATAGTCCATCAATCCAGATGTTTTTGATCTTTTACATTACGAACACATTAGTTTCAGTCCTGTCTCTCTCTGACCCAGGAAAGACCATGCCATAAAACAATACTGCTGGTAATTGAAATATGTCTGACTATAAAGTCATTCAATAAAAATAAATGATTACTTATGAATGAAGCGCAGGTCAAATGTGTACAGGTTTCACATACATTTAGAATGACCAACAATGTACTGTAAAGTAAACTGAGAAATAATATGAATTAGAATTGCTTTAGATATAAATAAACAAATGATTAATAACAGGTATAAAATGATAAACATATGATTGCTGAAAGACATGCATGCCAGTAGTAAAGATTAAAAATACAACAATGTAGCAGTGTACAGTTGGAGACATCCAATAAGGTAATCTAAGGAAAACACTTGTAGGCAAAAAACTAAAACCAAATGTAAATTTCCTTGAACACTAACTTGTCTCAGCTTTCTAACAAAGCATTGGAGGGTAACAAGTGCAAATTAACATTGTGACGGTGCATGTGCAGATGCATAGAATTAATTTGTTTCCCAGATCCGCATTCTAGAAAATGCATTGCCACATAGCAGTTTGTGATGAGTAATGCGACCCTGTCTCATGAGATTAGCTAGGATGTGTAAGCATTGAAAACACTAAAGCATCTCCAGTTATCATGGATTATTCAAATCTCTGATGAATTTGTTGCAAACAAATGTTATTACTAGCTCCATGTCACTTATATAGATAGATTAAAAAAGGTTTCTGTTAGAAATATGTGTTGGTTGAAAAGGCAACATGAAAGCAAAATGCTTTGAAGACAGAGGCTTGCCATCTTCTTAGAATGTCAAATATTAATGTATAATTTGGTAAAATAAATAAAAAATGAATGTCTATTTTTTATCTCTTCCAATAATTGAGTGTAAATGACATGATTTTGGTAACCAAGAGTGGGCCTAATTTGGATCACACATTTTTTTTAAACATTGACAACCTGACAGAAGGAAAATATATTAAATTGGGCTAAAGATAAAATGTTTCATTAGGAAACAATCTTTAAAACTGGAACTGAAAAGGCATCATAATTAAACACTAAGGCATACAAAACGGCAGTGTGAAAACAGACATAAATAAATACACAACCTTCTCTCTCTCCCTCAAGGACAAACAGTAAAGTGGCTACCATCTCATTACAGCTGGCAAAAACAACCCAGAGAGTGAATGGGCACACAGGGAAACTGTAGGCCCTGGCCAGCTCAGGGCATCTACTGAATACCCCCTCCATTCATCCGTCCTCTTCTTAAGCCCCTCCTCCAGGGTTCAGCTATACTGTTCTGATTAGAACAAGGGACGGAACAACTTGTAGTGGAACTCCAAATCATTTGATGATATACGCCCTTGGAGCATATTGTATGAAAAGGTGGCCAGGTAATAAGCAGGGGACTTTTAATCCTGTTACCAACCAGTTTCCCAGCCCAGGTCCAGTGTTCGCCCGCTTGCCCATACGTGGCAGCCGGTTTATGGGGAGGTGGTTGCGGCTGCGTGGAACTTGACAAAGGCAATAGCAGCCAGCTCCTTGCAGAACTCCTCGAGTACAATCACTCCCTCCAGCAGGGTCATGTGGTCAATGCTGCATACAGACAGGGATCAAAACATCTTATTTTTACTCACTTATTTTATGCACAAATTGTGCATTCCATTTTAGAGAAATTAACATTTGAAACAAATTAGGAACAAAGGAAATGTGCAGAAGCCTTTTCTGCAGCACTCACTTCAAGCCTTCTGGTTCAAGGCCAAGCAGCCTCTTTCTGACCAGCAGGAGTTTAGGTGTGAAGTCTGGGATGCGCTGGATCCTCAACATGAGATCCCCGACCACCTGACAACAGCACAACATACAAGGGAAAAACAAGTCACAGAATGAAGACTTTCAAACAAAACATACAACAAAAGAACATTGAACTTACATATTCCAAGCAATTTTCACATTTTCAAGCAATCTGCAGTTTTGAATTAAACCTGAGGGAATAGTGCTGGAAAAATGTAACCCTTTTCAAATATACAATTGACCATCCCTGACGTAAGATGTAGTTTTAACTATGTTGCCACAACACAGACTTTGATATTTACATTGTATGCAAACAGATGAAAAAGTGGACCACTGAACGTACCCGGACGATGACAGAGAATAGCGACCTGCAGCCGGGGCCCAGGTTTATGTAGGGGTCCAGAAGGTACTCGTGCATGTGAGGGTGAGGTAACAGGGCCAGTTTGGACAGCACTGATGTCACCTGCAGGTTCACATCATAGGGCTGTAGGGGCAGAGTTGAGGACAGCCAGTCAGTCTGGGCACATGATAAAATTATACATTATTTTTAATTCAATCAAACCTTGTGGCTTGAGAGTGTCTAAAAAAGTATCAGTATTGAATTTTTTTTTTCTAAAACACTTAACACAGTTTCTCCAAACCCAACTTAGGAAGACATTTGCTTTAAACTCGCCTGATCCAAAATACGACCCATTCTATCAAAGAGAACTTTGAGGAAGTGGCCCTCAAAGAAGGGTCTGTCCAGGTGACACTTCTCTATGGGCTTGGGCGAGCCGCGCCAGTCCCACCTCTGACAGACACCACAGTAGTCCCGGAACTGCAACAGAGTGAAAATGACAGCGCTGGATACCACATTGGGTCAACAGACAGCATGCATTCAGAATGAGTGGCAAATCAAACACTTTTTTGGGGGGGTGGGGTTGTATTTCATTTTTTTGATTGATAGGAAGCAGACATAAGGTATGTAGGAGAAGATAGAGAGGAAGGATGCAGACAGTGAATTGGAACTTCAACTGTGAGCCAGGACTTCTCATCCAACATCAGTGCATGACCTCACAAATTCTTCTTTGGCTGAATGGGCACAAATCCCCACAGACACACTACACAATCTTGTAAAGCCTTTGAAAAGCCTTGCGAGAAGTGGCAGATGTTATAGCCGCAAAGGGGAGACAACTCCATGGTAATGCCAATCGATTTGGAATGAGATGTCCAACAAGCTCATGTGGGTGTGATAGTCAGGTGTCCACATACTTTTTGCCATATAGTGTACATCACACTAAACATCCCTAAAATCAACACTTCCTACAGCTTCACCCAGCATTCATTTATGTTCTTTGCTCCCAATGACTGGTACAGACACTTTGAAAAGCTTCATAGTTGCCTTGGTAAGTTAGCAGATCAGACCGTTTTTGTGTCAAGGATGAATGGCTGATGAAATTGTCAAGTTTGAGGTCTTTTGTAGTTCATTTGTATTTATGCTGATTTATTTGGTGAGCAACTGAACACCAATTGCACTTGTTATTCATAGTGACCAACCAACATTTTGGTTATCCATCTGTAACTATGTACAGTCGTGATTAAAAGTTCAATTAAACAGTGTTCTTCAGTGTATTTGCCGTGTTGACCTATCTTTTTCCTCTGCAATCCTCCCTGGCATGCTGTCAATTCACTTCTGGGCCACATCCTGACAGATGGTAGCACATTCTTGCATGATCAATGCTTGGATAATTTTTTTTGTCCACCCACCTCACGAGGATCGATGACGAGTTCTCAATGGGATTAAGGTTTGGTTAGTTTCCTGGCTATGGACCCAAAATGCTGATGTTTTGTTCCCCGAGCCACTTAGTTATCACTTTTGCCTTATTGCAAGGTGCTCCATCATGCTGGAAAAGGCATTGGTCATCACCAAACTGTTCTTGGATGGTTGGGAGAAGTTGCTCTCAGAGGATGTGTTGGTACTATTCTTTATTCATGGATGTGTTCTTAGGCAAAATTGTGAGTGAGTCCACTCCCTCGGCTGAGAAGCAACCACATATGAATGGTCTCAGGATGCTTTACTGTTTGCATGACACAGCACTGATGGTAGTGCTTACCTTGTCTTTTCCAGACAAGGTGTTTTCTCGAGGTGTTTGTTCTCAAACAATCAGAAAGTGGATTCATCAGAGAACATGACTTTACTCCAGTCCTCAGCAGTCCAATCCCTGTAACTATGGCAGAATATCAGTCTGTCCCTGATGTTTTTCCTGGATAGAAATGGCTTCTTTGCTGCCCTTCTTGACACCAGGCCTTCCACCAAAGGTTTTTGCTTCACTGTATTCAGATGCACTCACACCCGCTTGCTGCCATTCCTGAGAAAACTCTGCACTGGTGGTGCCTCGATCCCTCAGCCGAATCAACTTTAGGAGGCGGTCCTGGCACTTGTTAGATTTTCTTGGGTTCCCTGACGCCTTCTTCACAACAATTGAACCTCTCTCCTTGAAGTTCTTGATGATCCGATATATGGTTTATTTAGGGGCAATCTTACTAGTCTTACCAGTGAAAACCTTTTTGTGCAAAGCAATGATGATGGCCCGTGTTTCCTTGCAGGTAACCATGGTTGACAAAGAAAGAACAATGATTTCAAGCGACCTTCAGCTCGTCTGTATTGTTGGGTCTGGTGTCTCATTTTCCTCTCGACTATATCCCATACATTCTCTATGGGGTTCAGGTCTGGCAAGTTGGCTAGCCAACCAAGCAAAATAATACCATGGTCAGCAAACCAGTTACAAGTTGATTTGGCATTGTGGGCAGGTGCCAAGTCCTGCAGGAAAAGGAAATCAGCATCCACATAAAGCTTGTCAGCAGATGGAAGCATGAAGTACTCTAAAATCTCCTGGTAGATGGCTGCATTGACTCTGGACTTCTGACATTTTCTCTGGTTCAGGAGTGGCTTGACAATAGGCAAACGACATTTGTAGCCCATTTCCTGGCAACGTCTATGTGAGGTGGCACTTCATGCAGCCTCCGTCCTCTCCTTGTGAAGTTCCCCCAAGTTCTTGAAATCAGCTTTTCCCGACAATTCTCTAAAGGATGTGGTAATCCCTGTTGCTTGTAGGTGCTTTTTGACAGACTAGGACAGTTCCAATATACCAGCCACAGTGGTGAGTGGACTGTAAACTGTATAATATGTTTTATTAATTGTTATTACTTCAAGCATTTCTTGTCTCGGATTTAGAAAAATGACATGTTTCGAGGTGCATATATAAAGCAAAGCTAGTCATTAAGAAATCCCGCCTGCTGTGTCATAGACATATACAGTACAGTGCAGTACAGATGAAAAAAAATATAGTAAAATCTCCTCAGAATTAAGAGCCCTTCTGCTGGGTCAGCACCTGTAGACTAGATGAAGTGAATGTAGAGAATATCCAGGACAAAACGTGTTTAGTTTCGAAAATGAGGAATATGATACAATAGTGTTATTATCTGTGATCTGAGAAAGTTGAAAATTTGAAAACAAGTCAAACACACGGAGCGGAATGCTAAGCGCTCATTGGATGATTGGGCTGTCAGTAAAAATGGCGGGGAGGTTCGTTTATTCTGCGTTTATGATTGGATTCTGATAAGCAGGGCTCTCGTTAACCAAATAAGCATACACACACATACAAATGTAACAGGAGTTTGTTCGACTTCTCAAGGACAAACTTAATTGAATTAGAATCTGTTGTTAACTACTTTTCTTTGCCAGAATATGGTTTACTATTAATATCTATTGATATATTGTGTTTGGATCCATTGCTGAAGACGCATCTACTTGTAGATTTAATGGGAGCTAATTTAGCCAGTGCTTACATTATTTCATTATTAATCTTAGACATGTTTTCCAAACAGATTTTTCTAAAATATATGAAAGAAAGTAAAATTAAAAGCTGATTCAACCAATATTGTTGCATGAGTTAAATGTGATGAAAAATATTGGGGCTGGTAAATTGTGGGTATCCACCAGCCTAGCTGGAGCAATGTTTCTGAAACGGTCCTCCCGAACGGTAGAGTAAAATTACTTTGGATTTTCTGAAAGATATAACTGCAATTAGATTCACTACAGACATTCGGAGTTCAGACATGTGTCCCATGTCTTTGTTAAGTCTGACAGTACAATGGGTGGATGCAAGTATTATATTATGTAGCATTAAAACACTGGTATTGGACTGGTACTCTGTATCGGATCAGTACTCAAGTCAGTACTCTGATTGGAATTTTCAATGAAAAAGCTGTATTGGTGTATCCCTAAAAAAAAGGCTTGTAAATATGTAACTTTGTGTAATGAATCTAGAATATATGAAGGTGTCCCTTTTTACTTAGATTACACGAAAAAAGGAAACTTTTACGCAATATTAAATATTTTTTTAGATGCACCTGTTGTCTTACAATCATTTCCCTTTTGGAAATTGATATTCTTGTAACAATTAAGACACATGGATATCTCAACTAAATTCCAACCACATCCATTGATCTAGTCAACTCAATTTCACAAATCACAACAACAAAAACAAAATGTTTAATACATTCATGCAACTAAAATAGATTCAACAGAAAAACAGAAATGGGAAATGAATGAATTTCCTTGGGTAGAAAAAAACTGTGCAGATTCACTATCACAACAAATTATAATCGAACCCAACAAAGCATTAGAACATAAAGCGATCAGCCATAACAATATGACCACTGACAGGTGAAGTGAATAACACTGATAATCTTGTTATCATGGCACCTGTCAGTGGGTGGGATATTAGGCAGTAAGTGAACATTTTGTCCTCAAAATTCTTTATTTGTAATGTGTAATTGTAAGGATTTGAGTAACTTTGACAAGGGCCAAATTGTGATGGCTAGACGACTAGGTCAGAGCAGCTCAAAAACTGCAGCATTTGTGAGGTGTTTCCTGTCTCCAGAATGTACCTATCAAGTGGTCCAAGGAGGGAAAAGCGGAGAACCAGCAACAGGGTCTTGGGTGGCCGAGGCTTATTGATGCATGTGGGGAGCGAAGGCTGGCCCATGTGGCTGCTGTAGCTTAAATTGCTGGCGTAAATGCTGCTTCTGATAGGTGTTCACACAGTGAATTGCAGTTTGATGTGTATGGGGCTGCATAGCTGCAGACCAATCAGGGTGCCCAAGCTGATCGCCTACAATGGGTATGTGTGCATCAAAACTGGACCATGGAGCAATGGAAAATGGCCTGTTCTGATTGAAAGCACATGGGTGGCCATGTGTGTATGGGTCACTTTCCTGGGGATCACATGGCTCCAGGATGCACTATGGAATGAAGGAAAGCCGGTGGAGGCAATGTGATGCATTGGGCAATGTTCTGTTGGGAAACCATGTCCCCTGCCATTCATGTGGATTTTACTTTGACACATACAGCCTACCTAAGCATTGTTGCAGACCATGTACACCCTATTATCCTCTTTCAGCAGGATAATGCACCCTGCCAAAAGCAAAAATGGGTCAGGAATAGTTTGAGAAACACAACAACGAGTTCAAGGTGTTGACTTGGCCTCCAAATTCCCCAGATCTCAGTCCAATTTAGCATCTGTGGGATGTGCTGGAAAAACAAGTCTCATCCATGGAGGCCCCACCTCGCAACTTACAGGAATTCAAGTATCTGTTGCTAATAAAAGGGGAACCTACACAATATTAGTCAGGCGGTCATAATGTTGTGGCTGATCGGTGTAATTAGAGAGTAACTTTGGAGGGTCTAGCCTTCCTAAGACATTCGAAACTGGATCTAGTTTGTTCCCAACCATTCAGGTCTGTGGTAACATCAGTACCACATGTCAGGTGACCTCAGAAGATTATTGAAGTCCATGAGTCTGCGAAGGGTTATACATCTATTTCACAGCAAATCAAAGTACATCATTCCACTGCCAAACAGATCATCTAGAAATGGAGAAAACCCTAGACAACTGGACAGATCATCTCACAAAGTACAGCCCAGGAGTTAAACCAATAAATGTTTATGTCTCTATGAACCCCAGGGTAACATCAAGTGATGTAATAGATTACTTTTCTGGGTTGGACTGAGTTCCTCAGTACGATCCAAATGACCAGGTAAAAGAAGTCCTGTAATTTTAGAATGTTACCCATTGTTCCAATTGAAGGTAAAACACTGTAAACTTTCACAGTGGATTTTACATCAAATTACAGTGTTGTCATGTTTTAGTTTTTTATAGATCGCTGGAAAGTTATGAACTTCTTTTACCTGGTCAATAGGGTCTTACTGAGGAACTTCCCAAAAGTTCTGAACTCAGCCCAACCCAGAAAGGTAATCTATTACACTAACTTGTGGCATCTATGCTGGTCACAATCAATGTGGAAGTTCACAAGTCAGCCGTAAGGAAGATGACCTACAAACTTAGCCAAAATGGGAGGTCAGGAAGGAATATGACTTTACTTTAAGAATGTCAAAACACAACTGAAATTTGCCAGACAACAACTGAGTGGAGAACAAACCTATTAGAACAATGTGCTCTGGATAAATAACTCATAGGTGGTATTGTTTGACCGCAATGCCAGATTACATGTTAAGCAAAAATAAAACACTATAATTGAAAATAAACCAGGCCAACATCCCATCAGCATCAACCATAAAAGCCATATTGTCCAGAATATACTTGAGTATAATTTTTGATCTGTCAACAAGCTAAAGCTGACAACAAACATGGCTCTTTCAACAGTTGTCTGTCCTATAAAAATACTGTGGGGGACTTACACCCTTGAATAGCTACATGAAATTATAAGCGGGTTACACCCTTGAACGTGATACAGTTGAAACAGTACCGTAAAAGAAAAGTAGGGGAATATTCCTGATATAGACTGATAGACAGTGTCAAGTAATAGCTACATGAAATTATATCAGCCAAATAGGAAAACACCAGCTATTGGAGCTAGAAATGTACTTGGAACTAAATTACAGCTTTCCAGGGGTGCACTTTCTCTTTAACATTATACAACCCACTAGAGAACTCACCTGTCTGTGTGCATCTCTTAGATAGGTGTCATAGCCTGTTCCATCGACAAGGGATGAAGACTTCGCTTCATCAGGGACCAAACACAGGAAACTGATGTTTTGGAGTGGAAAAAACAAAGGGTCACATTGTATACAATTTGTGTTACAAAACGAGAGGTCATCTTGGAAAAGGGAATACCTGTTTACAATCTTGTGGACTTCAGTCTTGCCATCTGGCTTAACGTGATCAGGGCTCTGGGTAGGGGAGGTGCTCAACCAATCAGGACTGGATAACCTGTTATCTGTAGAGAGGTCTTCACCAAACAGTGGATCTTCTTCAAGATCCCTGAGAAAGAAAAAGAACATGTCAGTTCTCTCACACTGTAAATGGGAAACTCTTTTACAATTAAAGGAAATCCAACTGCCATATATTTTACAACAAAAGGAGGATTTCTGACATGAAGCCAATGTTTATGCTTTTAAATGATCAGTGCTGGAACCTAAGGTTTTCATACCAGTTATATGTATTTTTCAGGGAAACCCACAGAAGCAATCTTAAGATTTAACTTAGCTGTAAATAACATATTTTGGATCTTTGTTTTAGCATGTATTTTTAAACTAGTTTTTACATTAAGGTCATGATAATTTACACTACGTAAATTTGATGGTGGTTCACAGATGCTTGGTAGGTTTATGTTTGAAATGAAAAAGACAATAAGTAGAATTTCCAAAATATAAAGCACAATATTCCATAGAAATCAGGACTGCTGGCTAGACCAGTTAATTTGTCTGTCACAAGGGTGACAAACCATACATATACAGTGTACATTTTACACAGAGGCTACACAATCTGTTTTACTGTGATTGTATTCTCTTTTAGTGTTCGTTTTAGTGCATTGCCATTTGATTCATAGTTCTCAGTACTGGACACACATCTCTACCTGTGATGCAATCCAAAGAGGGAATACACATTTTATTAAATTTTATTTTCACTAAATAAACATTTCTAAATGTGGTCAGGAAGTTCCATCTTCAGAGCCCAGGAGTCGAGCTTTGAAGAGATACTTGGGGCAGGGCGTTCCCTTACACGGATTCATGGGGCTGCCCGTTCTCCAAAGGTTCCTTGTCCTCCTGCGGCTTGTTTTCTAGATAGTTCCTCTCGCCCAAGCTGCGCAGCACCAGGCTGTGGACAATGTGTTGGTCAGGCTTCTGGATCAGTTGCTCGAACAGACGGAGGGTCATGATGCTGATCTGTGGGAAAACAAGGTTTCAGGCAATGAGCACATGGCAAGAAACCGTCAAAGCGATTCAATGAAGTTTGCAGGACAAATTTAAAGCAGGACACATGGTGACTCCTTGCTGTCACTGAGGAGCTTATTAGCCTACAAAGATCCTCTTACTTAAACATTTTTTATGGTAACCATTATTAAAGACTACAAAATAAAAGCCTTCTTGACTATAGCCAGCAGCATAGGGCCCTGTATTGCATTGCTGGTTTGTTTCAAAAGCTAAGGTGGGTCGGGCCTGGTTAGTCCCTGGATGAGAGACCAATGCTGTGTTGGAGGACCAGTAGGTGGCACTCTTCCCTCGGGTCTAAAGATCATTCCTAATGCCCCAGGGCAGTGATGAAGACATCTGCCCTGCGTAGGGTGCCATCTTTCGGACGGGATGTTAAATGGGTGTCCTGACTCTGTGGTCACTAAAGATCCTATGGTACTATTTGTAAGAGTAGGGTTGTTAACCCTGTTGTCCTGGACTAATTTCCTATTTGGCTTTCATAAAGTAATGGCATCCTAATAATCCCCAGCTTTTAATTGGCTCATTCATTCTCTGCAGGCCATTGCTGCAAATGACAAAATGTTCAGTCAACTTGCCTGAAAAAATAAAGGTTAACCAACTACAGCTGTATTCAATTAGAGAAATACAACATACTGTATATTTGTCCCAATGCGTTTATTAAGTTGTAGACTAGACAATTTAGCTCAACCGGGCTTTAGATTGGGCTGGGTTGTTTTTTAATTTGTAGTTTGAAGAAAGATTTAATGTTTTGTGTGTCATCTGTTTTAGATGTGGGGTTTGGTTAACTCAGCTACATGTAAATGTGGGGTTTTGTTTAACTCAGCTACATGTAAATGCGGGGTTTGGTTAACTCAGCTAAATGTAGACATTTGTAAGAGCCTGAGTGGTCACCTCATCAGATAGGTGGTCACAGTGCTCAACAAGTCTGTGTCGCAGTGGATTCTGGGAAATGGAGGCTAGGGTCTCTGGTCCGGTCTCCTCCCCAAGCAGGAAGTAGACCATCTCCTTCAGCAGGGCCTCCGAGGTCACCTGGCGGATGATCCTGTTCAGCAGAGCTGTAGAGGTCAGGATGCCAACCTCCGACCTAGCAGAGGACAGAAGGACCACTGTCATCACAGACACAGAGTTTCACATCTTATTCTATTTATGATTACACACAAAACCACTTTATAAAGGCTCATCCCTAATAATTACACACTATTGCACATGAGACAGTTCTTTCAATGATTTAGCTGAGTGGGTTAGCAGCAAGTTGCCAAAATCAGATGGAGAAAGTATGTGTGGCCTAGGGCAGTCTAAGCCACTGCCTTCCCCGTTATTCAGGGTCACTATTGGCCCTTTTCCACCGAAGGAACTTTCACCAGGAACTAGGGACTTTGAGGTGGTACTTTGGTCGAAACATGCAAAGCGCCCAGGAACGAAACAAAGTTCTGGGTAGATTTTTACCCCAGTAAGAAGTAGTAAAGTTCCTGAACTTTAGGGGGTTGGACTTTGGCACAGAACATGCTGATTGGTTGGTGAACGTAGCGTTTCAATTGGTTGAATCCACTGAATTTCATTGCAACCACCATTTTTAAAGCTCTGCTACCGTGTAAACAGTAACAGTTTTATTAGCGAATTCAAAATCATTCAATTGGAATGTAAAAAAAACGACCGATTAAAGGACGACAATGTTCAGGCTTTACTGTGCATTTATGATGAGGATGATGTACAGCGGGAATTGGAAACGGCGATCATAATGAGAAAGTGTATCTCAAAATATCAAGTCGGTTGGGCGCGATGGGCATTGTTCACACAGGAAAACAGTGCAGAGAGAAGCTAAAGAAATTAAAGCAGAACTACAAAGAAATAAAGGACCATAACAACACTAATGGTTCTGACCGGCACACAAACAGTTATTGGGGAACAGACCTTCCATTTCTGGGAGAGCACAAACAAGACTCGGCACATGCGTTGTTGGAAGCTAGCCAAGAATGCGAGGACCAGTTCGTTGAAGGTAAATAATATCACTTCAAAATAATATTCTTAAACTTTTTTGTAGGTATCAAATTAACTTTTCTCATCGTATTTTTCAGATGAATCAGCTGCCCACAGTGTGCTGCAGGCGACAGAGGTTAGCATGTTTCTTGCGAGCACCAGTAGCCCTCGTCCCAAGTCTACTTCTGAAACGCATAGAAGCCGAGGTACAAAGCCATGTTGTCTGTTTAAAGAGAAAAATAATCTTGTAATATGATCCGTAATCTCAATGGGTTTAGGGGTTCATGCTACTGAAATGGGTTTCTACTGTTTTGTTTTTGTTGTTGATTGTTTCTGGTGATTATAGGAAACCACAACCCTACACAGATACTGTACATGATGTAGCCTCTCGTTATATGTAAAGAAAATATTTGCTAATAATTATTTCTTGATATAGCTCAAAGTTACCTAGCTACTCAACTACTGCTCAAAAATCTATCCACCTTCATCAATGCAAAGCATATATTTGACCATAACAACATCAACAAATTAGATTAACCAATATTTGTAAATGTAATAATACCACATAACCTACAGTAATCACGCAGTACACTAGCTTACATAAAAAAACTATAGCCTAAAAAAAATTTCAAGACAATTTCTATCCATTTCCAAATGCTTGAAAATAACACAGCAATTAAAAACCTACAAGTGTAGGATGTTTTATTGGTGCTCTAAAGTTTTCGCAGGGGTTGAGGGAGGCCATGTTTGGTGGGAAGGGTTAAAACTAAGCATCCTTCCTTCTAATTTCATTTTCAACCTTTAATAAAAAAAACTATTCTTGAAATGAAGTATGAAATGTACATTTTGTGTTGTCTATTTTTTGATTTAGAGGAAAAGAGATTCAGACTTCGTTGAGGCGCTGAGGAGCATGGATGATGAAAATAGGGCCATCCTGCAACGTGTACACTATCAGCGAGACCAGTACATGCAGCTGATGATAGCATACTGTGCTGAGGAAAGAGTGCTGAGGAGGAAAATTTGCATTCCAGCAGGCGGAAGCTGAGGAAAGCAGACGGCTCAGGAGGGAATTCCAGAATGGGTTGTCTGTCTGTTCTCATACAGTTTGCCCAATCCTTTAAGAAATAGGCACAATGCCACTTGATGTTGGACACTGGTTATATTGCAATTCATCACTTTATTGAAGTCAATATCCTACATCACAATGGTAATTTCAATCAATTTCATTTTGATCTATCAAATTACTGAAGGACACAGTAATATTTCAGTAGTGAAATGAGGTTTATTACATGAACAGAAAATATGCAATATGCATCAAAATGAAATTAGACTGGTGCATAAATTTTGGCACCCAACAGAAATATCACATCAATATTTAGTTGAGCCTCCATTAGCAGAAATTACAGCCTCTAGATTCTTTCTATAGCCTGTAATGAGTGTCTGGATTCTGAATGAAGGTACTTTGGACCATTCCTCCTTGCAAAAAATCTCCAGTTCAGTTAGGTTTGATGGTTGCCGAGCATGAATAGCCCCCTTCAAATCACCCCACAGATTTTCAATCATATTCAGGTCTGGGGACTGGGATGGCAATTCCAGAACATTGTACCTAATCCTCTACATAAATGCCAGAGTATTATGTGTCATTGTATTGTTGAAATATCCAGTCCCGGCGTAACTTCAACTTTGTGACTGATTCCTCTACATTATTCTAAAGTATCTGCTGATATTAAGTGGATTCCATGCAACCCTCGATTTTAACAAGATTCCCAGTACCGGCACTGGCCACACAGCCCCACAACATGATGGAACCTCCACCAAATTCTACTGTGGGTAGCAAGTAGTGTTTCTCTTTGAACGCTGTGTTCTTTTGCCGCCATGCATAACACCACTTGTTATGACCAAATAATTCCATCTTTGTTTCATCAGTCCACAGCACCTTCTTCCAAAATGAAGCTGGCTTGTCCAAATTTGCATTTGCATACCTAAAGCAACTCTGCTTGTGGTGTGCGTGCAGAAAAGGTTTCTTCCGAATTACTCTCCCAAACAGCTTCTCCTTGTGCAAAGTTTGCTGAATTGTTGAACATTGCACAGTGACACAGTCTGCAGCAAGATGATGTTGTAGGTCTTTGGAGGTGGTCTGTGGGCTGTTTTTGACCGTTCTCACCATCCATCGCCTTTGCGATATTTTACGTGGGCTGCTATTTCTGGCCTTAACAAGAACTGTGCCTGTGGTCTTCCATTTCCTCACTATATTCCTCATAGTGGACATGACAGCTTAAATCTCTGCTATAGCTTTTTGTAGCCTTCCCCTAAACCATAATGTTGAACATTCTTTGTTTTCAGGTCACTTGAGAGTTGTTTGGAGGCCCCCATGTTGCCACTCTTCAGAGGAGAGTCAAAGAGAACAACAACTTGCAATTGGCCATCTTAAATACCTTTTCTCATGATTGGATGCACCTGTCTATAAAGTTCAAGGCTTAATAACCTCACCAAACCAATTGTGTGTTCCAATTAAATCAGTGCTAGGTAGTTACAGGTATTCAAATCAACAAAATGACAAGGGTGCCCAAATCTATACACCTGTCTAATTTCATTTTTATGCATATTGTACATTTTCTGTTAATCCAATGAACCATATTTAATTACTGAAATGTTACTGTGTCCTTCAGTTATTTGATTGATCAGCAATTTCATTTTGATCTAACACCTAATTATTTATAAATGACTATCCTGGAAATTTTCAGGGGTTCCTAAACTTTTGTATATGACTGTAATTTTTAAAGGTATACCGCCCAGCCCTAAATGAGTGGCAGGGCAATAACAATGAAATAAATTACACTTGAGCATAACTGTGCAAATAATAGAGCACAAACTAACAACGACACCGGGCCATAAATATGCAAAGACATGGTGTGACTGACTTTTGACGGTTTTGAAAGATGACTTACGTCTGCATCAACTGGAGCTCCATGACCGACATAAAGAACCGCTCTCTCACCGCCTTAGCCAACACTGCAGCCGCCGTCTGAGGGGATCAGGTAACAGTTATTACAGTTGTTTTGAGAGAACAACATGATAGAAAATCTAATGCATGACATTTATGTAGCTAATGTCTATTTTTTCAAGCAACTGTACATATTGTTTAAAGAATTTAGTAGTCAATGGTGTGTCATTGCCTTTACCTTCTGTGCCTCTTTTATGAGCTGGTCGCAGTAATCCAGCCAAGAAAGGAAGGAGATAAGGGCTCGCTTCCCAGTGAAGATGGCAGCATCATCCTTCATGTTATACACATCCAGTCTTCCACAAAGACAATGGAAAAAGTCACTTGTATACATATATTTTGTGGGTTTTTAAACTAAGGAGTTGTGAAATGTTATATTCTAAGGCCAGTTATCAGCCAAACACGTTTCTTAAGATGGCATTTTGCTTGATTTTGGGTGGTGCAGTGGCATGATGGGGTCTACTGCAACAACACTGAAAAATTATTAGACTGGCTTGACTTACCAAATCTCCCTTAAAACCAACTTTGTGTATTCCCAATAGCAACCAATGCCCTATATCCCAAATATTCAATGGAAGTGAAACAAGCTGAATGTGGACCCAGAACAAGGTCAATACTGGCTTCCCCCCAAATTTTGGCTTTTACCACAGGTATTTTATGAAAGACAGTTGCAGCCAATGAGCTTAACATACATGCATTTCATTACATTTAAATATAGATTCCCTACACTATGATGTGAATATTTTGCAACTTGATCAGGAATTTCAATAAGGACTTGCATTAGCCTTTCACAATGTTCGCCAAAAGTGCATCGTGTAGGGAAAAATCCCATATACATTCACCAGCCACTTCATTTGGTACACATTGCTAGTTCCGGGGTGGACTCCCTTTTGTCTTCAGAACTGCCTTCAGAAGGTGCTGGAAACATTCAGAGATTTTGTCGGCTGCACATTCCAACACATCCCAAAGGTGCTAAATTGGATTGAGTGGAGGCCATTTTAGTACATTAAACTTCAGTGTCATGTTCAAGTAACCAGTTTGAGCTGATGTGAACTTTGTGACATGGTAGGTTATCTTGCTGGAAGTAGCCATTAGAAGATGAGTACAATGTGTTCATAAAGAGCTGGACATGGTCAGCAACAATGCTCAGGTAGACTGTGGCATTTAAAAGATGCTTAATTGGTAATAAGGGGCCCAAAGTGTACCAAGAAAATTTCCCCCACATTATTACACCACCAGCAGCCTGAACCCTTGATACAGGGCAGGATGGATCCATGCTTTCATGTTGGTCATGACAAATTCTACTCAACCATCTGAATGTCGCAGCAGAAACTGAGAATCATCAGACCAGGCAACGTTTTTCCAATATTCTATAGTCCAATTTTAGTGGGACCGTTCAAACTGTAGCCTCAGTTCCCTGTTCTTAGCTGACAGGACTGGCATCTAGTGTGGTCTTGTGCTGCTGTAGATCATCTTCTTCAAGGTTCAATGTGTTGTGCATTCAGAGATGCTCTTCTGCAGACCTTGGGTTGAGTTTCGGTTGCCTTTTAATCAGCTAGAACCAGTCTGGCCATTCTCCTCTGACCTCTGCCATTAACCAGGCATTCTGGCCCAGAGAACTGGTGCTCACTAGACATTTTCTCTTTTTCAGACCCTTCTCTGTAATCTCTAGGGATGTTTGTCTGGGAAAATCCCAGTAATCAGCCCTTTCTTCACTTTTTGCATTAACGAGCAGTTCAACAGGTGTACCTAATGAAGTGGTCGGTAAGGGTACATCGCTAATCCATATTTATTAAATTATCAATGCAGCTTTTACAGCATTTGAATATTCTCATATATTCAGAGAGGTTACACTGAGCTTCAATTGAGCCCTGACCAAAGACAGTATCATACAAACAATGTCATTTCCAGGGATAGAGCATGAAACGGTTGTATTCAGCCATTGTTTGTTGTTGTTCTAACCTTATTTAGTCTCCATCCCTCATAAAAATACCTCAGCCATACTCCCTCTTCTAAACATCTTGGTTGTGAACGCCTGTGAAATTTCAGATTTGTACAAATGACCAGTGATTATCATATCGGCAGATGGTCCCAGGCTAGTCATTGCATTCAGGGTTCTGTAGAAGCTATAAAATTAACCTGTTCAGTGTAGGTCTGTGACAAACCAGGGCCTCTAGAACACTTCTGAGCACTTTAAACCCAGGTGTAAATTAGTGCACTATATAGGGAATATTGAGCATTTCAGAGTGCACGTTACTGAAACTTTAGCATGGACATCTAACAAAGTCGAGGTTGGTTAAGAATCATGCAACCAAGCCTCCTCACCCCCAGTTGACGGCCTCCACCGTCTCGATGTCCAGAGGATCCATAGACGTGGGCAGGGCCTTGTAGAAGGCTGACAGGCGCTCAGTAAGGAGCTCACAGAGGTCAGTGTTCTCCGTCAGACACTTGGCCGCCGCCGGCTCGGGCAGACTGACTAGCAGCATGAGACCCTCACATGCTTTCACCACTATCCTGCCATCCTGAAAGAGAGAAACCATGAAAACACTGCTAGCAACCCAAATAATAAAAAAAACTATTCACTTGAGTATATGAACAATACAAAGAATCCCGACAGCTAATGCATCATGACTAATTCTGTGTCCTGTGAGACTGGTATGCCACGTCTGGAAGTAGTCTTCTACTTCTGCATGTTTGAATGTCTACAGTGAAGACATCTGTGCTTCTATCTATGACAATTCTCACAAGGGTAGAGGCATCGAACATCAAACAAGCAAAGGAAAGTGACATCACGTCTTCTCTAGTGCTTTATTTTGAATGTGCACAATATTTACATACTACTTGACAATGTAATCCCATCTAACCCAAGCGTTAACCACTGGAAGCACTGTACCAATTTGTGCTGACCCATGATGGACCCTGGGCATTGTTGGAATGCCACAACTAGGGTTCAAATCCTGGCCACTGTGACACAATTTAGATCTTATTTTACAATGGACCGTTGAAGTATAAACATGTAAGCACTCTTACGAATTGACAGATCATCTCCACAAGTATGACTGGAAAATAACTAAAATGTTTCAAGTTACATCTACGCCATTGAGGTATGAATACCCTGTAGCATAGCACCCTGTATACCACTGCTGGTTTCTTTCTAAAGCTACATAGGTTTGGTCCGGTTTGGTCCCTGTTTGGGAGACCAATGCTGCTGGAAGTGGTGTTGGAGGGCCAGTAGGGGGCACTCTTCCCTCTGGTCTGAAGATCATTCCCAATGCCACTGGACAGTGATGAGGACATCTTCCCTGCGTAGGGTGCCATCTTTCAGATAAGACGTTAAAACGGGTGTCCTGACTCTCTTAGGTCTTTAAAAACCCCATGGCACTTATCGTAAGAGCAGGGGTGTCAACCTCAGTGTCGTGGCTAAATTCCCAACCAGGACTAAATTCAATCATGGCCACCTAATAATCCCCCTCATTGCTAATTGGGAAATTTAACTGCTCACCTCTGCACCTAATATCTGATGTGTGGTGAGCATTCTGGTGCAAACTGGCTGCCGTGCATCACCTAAGTGTGTGTTACACATTGGTGGTGGATGAGGTGGACTTTCCCCCTCACTATGTAAAAGCGCTATATAAATTATTATTATTTCATATTAGTGGAATGAGGACCAACTGACCGGGCTCTTGGTTAGGTTGAGGAGAGACGTGACAATGTTGTAATTGTTGATGTGGTTGGACTGGGCAGCGGCGGCCTTGAGCTCCTCAGGTTGTTGGGCTGCCGGTCCCTCTGACAGGGGCTGACCCGTGTCTGGTGAAGCAAAGTCTTCTTGGACCCCCTCTGCATTGGCACTCTTTGGGTCAGGCCTCAATTTGTTCTGTGAACCAGATCAAAAAAAATGGGAAGGGTTTACAACGTGGGACAGTGGTTCTGTTTTTTATATTGGACAAGAACAAACCAGTACTATTTCCCTAAATTTTAATATCAGTTGTCTAATGACCCAGCGTGGCTGTCTCCTTTGCAGTGACATCTAGTGGACGTAGTTCGTACCTCCAGGAAGAAGTTTACGAGGTACGGGTCCTGCTTAAGTTTGGCACAGACGATGCAAAGGAACTGGATCTCCTCGTTCTCTGTAGGAGCAGCCAGGATCTCTCCACACAAACGGATAAGTTTCTGAGGTAAAGTGAAGTGTTACTTTATGATGCACAATCAACAATACAGACCAGTAGATAGCCCAGCAGTTAAAGCACCTGACCAGTAATCAAAAAGCTGCAAGATCAAATCCCAGAGCTGGCAATGTGAAAATGAATTCAATCTACCCTTGAGCAAGACAATTAACCAAAAATTACCCCAAAAGTCACTCTGTATAAGAGAGTCTACAAAAGAACTAAAAACAGATGCATGCACTAAAACTCCCGCCACCTCACCTGAACAGGTCTATGAACGTTGATGTGGGGCAGAAGAGGCTGGCGAATGCGGCCTAAGAGCTTAGTGTAGAAAGTCAGGACCTGCTGCTTCATTCCTGGAGGACACTAATGAAAAAAAAATGAAGAACACTGAGTTCCTGGTACTTATTATATCTATAAAAACATATCTTGATATAGTTATTGCCAACCACTTCCAGCCCATTCTCCCAACGTTTCAAAAACTGCACAGCAGGTAATATAGGTCAAACATGAAAAGGTACTGCCATCTAATAAGTTTATTTCCCTTTGTCTACTGTACACATCAAGATACCTCCACAATGTTAAATAAATAGCTGCATAAATAAATAATAGCATTCTAATGCACTAAAACATTGCTCATCTCGCTGCATGAAGATTATAGTATACACACTGTAAATGTACTGGCACAGTTGCCCTTACATCTGCCTTGCCAAGGGTGTACAGGGTCTCTAGGATCTTGTGGTGCAGCAGGTACTCCATGCAGGGCCCAGTCTCTCCAGACTCCCTTTCCAACTCCTCCTGTGTCAGGATGTCCAGCATCTGCTCAAGGTGGGATGGGATGTTGGTGTCTGTCACAGGGGCTTTATCATCTGCCAAAGACGAAATCAACCAGCAAGCATTGCTTCGAATCACATCATTGTGTCACTGGTAATAATAAATCTTTGATGGGAGAAAATCACTTTAAGTGCTGATCGGCCTTACCGGATGTTTCTATGTAGTAATGAGTGATGGCTTTCCAGTGATAAACAAAGTCCTCCTGCAAGGGCAGTGAGGGTGCAAGCTGAAACAAAGAGAGATTCTATCAAAACCAAATTTTCCACACAAGACTTTAACATGAGGTTAGGTATAGTTTGGTGTCCGACCAGTGTTTTTTCTAAAAAGCTGAACATTTCGCTTGGAGAAATTTAACTATTCTCACTTTCATAGAAATAACTACAAAAGTTTGGAATGACCACCCAGTACAATAAACAGTTGTTTTAACCATGTTTAGAGGCTTTACATTCTTTACAAAATGTAGGATTTATTGGGTTCTGATGGGGTGAGAGTTGAACTTAGATAGACATTTGTAAGAACAAAGTGTCATAGTAGGTAGATGTTTCTAGTCTATCTATAACACCTAAAAACAGTATGTGTAAATCGACCACTCACTTGTCCATGTGCAGACAAGTTGTTTGGATGTTGCTCTGAACATTAGGCAAGTTGCTGGGCCTACAGCCCTCCTTGTTGCCCACAATATATTTTACTGTTGCGTCTTAAAACCCGTAGTTACTAAACAATGTGTTTGTAGCAATAGGGTTTTTGCAACGTGAAAAAGTAATATCTAATCAACACAGTGTGTAAAAAAAATCAACTTGAATTGAAAACATTTGCTAGTATGACGGCAGGTTTTAGCAGTTGTCTCTACTACCAATTAATCTATTAACAGTTCGTAACTATGTACCTCAACTAGCAGGCTAAAGTTAATTGAGAAGTTTATATTGGTTAACCTCAGCTAGGGCTGGGCAATATATCGATATTATATTGATATTGTGATATTAGATGGATTATCGTCTTAGATTTTGGATGTCGTAATATCGTGATATGACAAAAGTGTTATATTTTCCTGGTTTTAAAGGCTGGATTACAGTAAAGTGATGTAATTTTCTGAACTTACCAGACTGTTCTAGCTTTTCTATTATTTGCCTTCACCCCACTTATGTATTATATACACATCAATGATGATCATTTATCGAAAATCTCAATGTGTAAATGTTTATTTGTAAGCACCAATTATCAACCTTACAATATCGCCGCAACATCAATATTGAGGTATTTGGTCAACAATATCGTGATATTTGATTTTTTCCATATCGCCCAGCTCTAACTTCAGCAAGTAACAGAGCTAACACTGTAATGATTGTTTCTGCAGGTGATCTGGTACACTAACCAGTAGTATCGTTAGATTACTATAGAAAGTTCTAATTACATCAAAAAACCAATTCGCATTTCTAGAATTACAGAAATACTACAGTATACATTAGCTGCTACCTAAGTATTATATAGCTACTGTATAACTTGTCATCTGACTGGCACTGCTACCACACTGTATAAACAAAATAATAATGTTGGTCAATTTAACTTGCTAGCCAGGTAGGCTATTAATCTCTGTTATCCATCTATGAACCTCAGCAACACATTATCTTGCTGGTTAGTCAGTTCTGTCAAAATGTTCGCCAGTTAGGTGACTATTTAAAACATGAGCAAATACACATCCATGGCATACAGTAATCAACTTGTAGTTACTTAAAGGTAACATTAGCTTAAACAAATGATGTTACAGTGATTAAAATAGTCGCTGCTATCAAGCTTGTCGCTGTTAGTGTTAGTAGCTAACATTGATGTAGCTAGTTACCCAGTGAGCTAGCAACATTACTGTAGCTAGTTACCCAGTGAGCAAGCAACATTAGTGTAGGTAGTTACCAAGTGAGCAAGCAACATTACTGTAGCTATTTACCCAGTGATCTAGCTAACATTACTGTAGCTAGTTACTTAGCGAACTAGCTAACATTACTGTAGCTATTGATCTAGTGTGAGCTAGCTAGCATTACTGTAGCTAGCTACCTAGTGAGTTAGCTAACATTACTGTAGCTAGCTACCTAGTGAGTTAGCTAACATTACTGTAGCTAGCTACCTAGTGAGTTAGCTAACATTACTGTAGCTAGCTACCTAGTGAGTTAGCTAACATTACTGTAGCTAGCTACCTAGTGAGTTAGCTAACATTACTGTAGCTAGCTACCTAGT
>JACXGM010006170.1:9133-33476 GCA_016801145.1 Umbra pygmaea
GGATTTCTTGGATCGGTTGTCATCCTTGGAGCCAGTGGATTTTTTAGGTTGATCTTTCTCGAACTCCACGAAGGCTGACCCGTTGTTAATCGTCAGAACCTTGCGATTGGCAAGATTCATAGCGTCCTCCTCTTTCTCAAACAACACAGCAGCCTGAAGGCATAAGGGGAGACAGAGAGACTGATTAGCTGTGTCTATGCAAGTTAACAGTAATGTATCTATGACTGATTAATGGACCCTACACTAGGTAACAGTGATGTATTTTTGGCTGATTCCGTTCTATTTTTTGTTATTCAAATTTAGAGATTTCCGTTAAACTTGTTATTCCACTTTTTATCTCAAATATTCATATAAACAGCCTGGGCTAGTAGTTCCCAAACTTTTTAAATGACTGTTCCACCAGTGGTCTTAGTACCCGTGGTTGGAAACCATTACTCAGGCAGAAGTTATTTGCTCAACCGCTTTCTTCACCCAATTTGAACTGCATCTGCAACTAAACAACTATTTGCAGAAAGCTACATTCAGAAGCCCGCACCAAAACCATAAATATAGAAAAAAATGTTGTAATACACAGTGGTGGTCAAACGGTTTAAGAGAATAACACAAGTATTGTTCTCCACAAAGTCTGCTGCTTCAGTGTTGATTATGGCAATTTGCATATACTCCAAACTCTATTTAAATTACAATTACCATGCAGTATGGTGACGTTGCTTTCAGCATTACAGCAGAGTGTACAATTCCTCAGAAATTGACTTAGTGGTTTACTGGCAAATATCTATATTTGAAGTATTTACAAAGTTTTATCAAGCTCAATTGTGTGAAAAAGCCATAACCAGCTGTAGCACTCATGCTAGAATGACCCTGTGAAAGTTGCCTGATGAGCAACAAATTAATTCAAGCGATTTAGGTTCATAGAAAAATGATAGATTCGTAATTGTTCCCATCCACCTACTCATGTGCCTTTGGATAAATGGGTGATACTGAGAAAAAAGACATTATCTGTTTGGGCAATTTGGATTGGAGTAAATGCTGTTGTTCCTAGCTCTTCATAGATATGAAGAGAATTACAACGATTGAATGATATGATAGAGGTGCATGCTGGTCAAATTTGATAGACAAACACACACTGCATGTATCTATATAGTGTGAATTAACTTCCATATTTGCTCCTTAAATCTGGTGACAATTTGAAACAAACTGTCAGAAGTGGAATGAAACACAACATTTTACGCAAACGTACCTAGCAATAGTAAAGCCATAGAAAATTATGATTTTGCAGTGGGAATGTACAGTACACAATTTTACTTAGTGGGAATCAGGTGTGCATAATAACAAGACTGGGACTTGATAGGGAGCATCGTTGTTGTGTAGGGCTGGGTGATATAGTTTTCTGTATATTGGAGTTTGCGTTTGAGCAGGATATGCCAAATACAGGGCTCTACGCGAACTTTTTTCCCGAGGAGTACATGTACTCCAAATTAAAAACTCATAGAAATTTAACGCCCATTTCAGACATACTCCGTCTGCAGTGCGGATGCGGTGCGGTTGCAGTTCGTGTGCGATAAGGAGGCATGACAAGCCATTGTGCTTTCGCACATCACACGTTTGCAGTGCGCGACTGATCCGAAGTTTCTGTGTTCCACAAATCAGTGGCGTAGGCACGGGTGTGCCATGGTGTGCTTGTGCCACCCAAAGAAGCAGCTGGCACACCCAGAAATCAGATGCATTATGCACTTTTTGTTATAGCCTTGACAAAAATTGTTTTTCTCTAAACCTATTATGGTGTAATTATAATGTGTTCATTTTAAAATTAATTCTGAATTATTTTCGTTAAAAAACAAAATCCAGATCCACGTAGGCCTACACATTTAAGTGTATGCGAAAAAATAGCCACCAATGTGACCCCAGCGAATATCGTGATACTAGTATAGTAGACTAATTATGCATTAGTTAGCACTTTCAGCAGCTAATTACTAATCTTGAGCCGTTTGTGCCAGTGCAGTGCAATACTTCGAAGTTGTGCACTTACAGTTCCACAGACTTTAAGCAATAGTGTTGCGTTTGTTTGTGACAGGTATTTTAATGTATGGTCTGGATTATAATGTACGATAGAGACCAAAATCAATGTAGGCCTATCCCTTTTCACTGTAGAGACAGTATTTACTATTTACTCCTCAAAACTTGTTAAACAACCAAGTATTGTAACATTGATTAATTTACACACCCTCTACATTTTTTGTTTGCTCCCATGACCGGTCAACACTGTCAAGGTTGCACATGAAAGAATAAAATAAATAAAATTGTTATACACAATCAGCATGAAGCAACACATTGGATTAATGGAATACACAATTGTAATGTAAACTGATCATTTAGAGTTGAGCGAAATATGCGCCTCTCATAGACTTGTCTGTGTCTGCGATTGGTCCTGCAGGGTGCACACACCGCCTATTTTATGTGAACGCGCTTGTCACTACATTTGGAAACCCTGGGGTGATTTAATGAATTGATAACCACGGTCATGACATCTCATATCTAGATCGCAATTGCTAGCTTTAGTGAATCCAGGAAATGTAAGGAAATCTATGGCATGTTGAACATAGCTCCGTAGTATAGGCCTCTGTATTGTAGAGAAAAATCGATGTGGCACACCAAGTTTTTTAGATGCACACCCACATACTTTGTTCTGGCTACGCTACTGCCACAAATTCAAAAATAGGTAAGTAATTTTAATCATACAAAATGCCTACATTTTACACTGAACACCTGCAGCACAGAGCTACTGTGTCCCCCCCCACCCCCCGACCCCAAAATATGTATAATGTATTTCTTGAGGGGAAAAAAGTCATAGGCCTATCTGATCGCATTTTGCAACTCTTGAGACTATACTGATTTCTTTTTTTTATTTCTTGACCTGTAATTTAGTAACTGTAAAACACTAACTGTAGGCTAGTTATATATGATGAACTTATTATGATTTCTTGTCAAGCTATGTTAATTTTTATGTGAACAATGTGCTGCCACTTTAATTCAGTGCGGTGCAGCACAGCAAAAATAGACTCTGTTCGGAATCGATCGCTGCACTGCTGTATACGCACCGCTCCTGGAACGGATCACTGGACCGCATCGGCATGCAGTGTGAAAGCTCTAGCCTGTTAACATGGGCACGGAAAAATATACGGACCGCATACGCACTGCAGACGGAGTATGTCTGAAACAGGCATAAGAGCGCATTGAAAAATGTTCAAGTACCACAAAATTTATACTTTCTTTTTTTTGACTGCACTGCGCATTGCCACAGAAAACTACTGCAGTTGGCGCATGACTCCTTGCGGAATGTGAAAGCTGTAGTTTTTTTAACAATTAAAAGCGGGGGAAAAATGCATTATGGTAGGTTGTAATCTTTACTTGCACACTGTGCTTGTAAATCAATTTTTCCCTGTCTCACATGTCTATTTTTAGGAGCACATTCTCGTGAAATGGGGGCACTGTAGAGCCCTGAAATGTCTATACAATGCTGACGAAAATATATATTTATGCACGTAAAAAAAAGCCCTCCAGCATGCTTTGGTTTTAGCATTAAACGCATTAATCCTTATTACAGATCCCATGTCTGGATCATAATTAATACTTATTCCAGATCCCATGTCATGCTGGATCAGTGGGAATTGCATAATTAGTTGTGGAAAAATAACACATTCAGGAATTCTAGAGTGGAGAATAAATACCTCGGTTGGTTGTTGAAAGACCTTGTAAAGAGTGAGTTGTTTGACTTTGCCGTAGACCTTCACAGCCTCGAACACCTCATCATGTTTGGTTTTTGGGGACATTTGCTTCAGCCTCAACCACGTAGTGTTGCCTGTTGATCCTTCCTTCTTAGCCTGTGCAAAGGAAGGAGAGAGATAATGTAACCCTTTGTGTTCTCCAAAATTACATGTCACATTGTGTTAACACATTGTTTCTTCAGTTGTTCACATTCTGCAAGTTTTATTCCAAATGGGGTTAAACAACACCTAACCCAACTACTAAGAATTGGTGTTAATAAAAAATAATTAAAATAATAATAAGGCGAGCCGGCCCCGGATAAGCGGACGAAGATGGAGGGATTGATAATAATAAGGCTGATAACATTAGGTAGAGGTTGAAGTTTGTCACTCCCAACATACCTTAGAGGAACAGCTGGAAGGAGAGGATGACTTCCTATTTGACAAACTTCTATGTCTTGTCGCTCCCTTGCTTCCAGACCTGTGCGTTCCAGCGTCTTTCTTCTTTGAGGTAGGAGAGGAGCTCCGGCCTCTCCTGCGCCCGCGCTCTCTCTTGCTGGCATCGTCCACTGAGGACGAAGCGGTGGTGGTGGATACTTTCTTCTTGGCTAGTTCTGCCAGAAGCGCAGGGGCCAGGGACTGCATCATGTCTTCCAGGCTGGTGTTTTTATTAATGGAGAGACCCGCTGGAGGCAATAATACATGGGATAGTATGTTTTAAATCACTGCAAGGATAGCAACACCATGAGGAAATATCTATGGTCAGGTTTAGGGTAAACGTGATAACTGGGGTTTCAATTAGGTTTAGGAGTTAGGTTGAAGGCCAGTATTTTAGTGTTAAGGTTAGGGAAAACAGTTTTGTGAATATTAATATTTCTGGTAAAACCAACAAGTATATCTTACCAGATGATTCCAGTAGTTTTTTAGCAAGTCTTTCAGCAGTGCTAGACCTCTGCTGTCTGCTTCTCCCAGTGCCTCCTGACGGGCTGCTCCTCTTCTGTTCCCGACGCTCCCTCTCTCGTCCCCGGCTCCTGGAACGTGACCTTGAATAGGTATTTGAATACACAGATGAACATCTAAGCCCAACAATAAATACATTCAAATGATTGAAAGATAAATAATAGAAAACTCTCCCATTTTAATGGGTTTTTAATTAAAGGACCCCAAATGCCCTGTCAGCTAAAATTGGAATAGCAGAGACAAATGAAAGCATAAAAAAACACTAATATTTAATACCTTTTATTCTAAATACTTGATTTTAGATGCAGTATAAGTTTAGCTAGCTAGCAAATACAATTTGATCTCCCCTCCCAATTGGTCTTGTCCAATTCCCACTAACCCTGCCTTGTCTGCAGCTACGCAACTCCTTAAATAGCTAGAGGATGGTGAGGGGCACAAGCACATGTCGGCGAGCCGCCGATTCTTATTGCACTGCTCATTCAAAACTAGGTGTGGTACCGTTCACAAAACCCACGGTTCGGTTTGTATCACAGTTTTAGGGTCACGGTTTTCCAATCTGTTTGGTTCTTGTTGTTATTTTTTCAATTTAATCTTAAATAGGGATGGGCATTTGATGAAACTTTCTTCGTCGATCGTCGGGAGAATTAACGATTGACTATCGATTAATCATTATTTTTTATATTCAAATTCATTGTTTATTTAACTTTTTATAAATAAAAAATCCAATGAAAATATTAAAATACAGTGTGTTTTTCCTCGATGAGATCTTTATTACAAGAACAACAACTTGTGGCAGTTAAACTGGACGTTCGGTTAGCCTAAACTTGAAGATATGCGCTACGGTGCTCTAAATCTGCGGGACCTGCAGCTGCGAGCCGGCGTTCTTAAACAGAGACCCTCGTTTGCTCCAAAATAATTAAAAAATTTATGTTAAACAATAACTTCAAAAACATAATATTAGCCTAATTAGATCTGGCAGGTTTTTGTCGAAATGTAATTTAAGCTATCCAAGGCACGAAGTCGAGAAAGAGGGTGAGAGAGATTATCTAACAATTAAGCTACATAACAAATTAGGCTAACAAAGCCTCATAAAAATAACTAGTAACTCACATGCAACTTCTGCACCAGTATGCTGATTTTTGTTGAGAAAGATAAAGCATTGACGTGATCTGGGGTCAGACGCGACCGCAAACTTATGACTGTCAGTTCAGACGCCGAAACACCGGCACTGGGGACTGACGTTGCCAGGATGCACAGATACCTCCGCGCTAACTAGGCCAGCCCGAGGAGAGAGTAGCTATGTGAGCGGGGTTGAGCGTTCGGAAATCCCGCTCCTAGCTCACTGAGCTTTTTTTGCGCTCCGTTCCACCACTACACACTTTTTTCAACCGCTCCACTCAAACCCGCACATCACTCACATGAAAAATAATGATACTGCAAATTGCAATATTAACAAAACCCATCCATTGTGTGACCATGTATGTCGATCACTGAAATATTAAAACTAAATCGACTTGAATTGTTTTAACGTTGTTTAAATAAACATGAAAGTGTGACCATGTAGCCTACATGAAAAAACAAACAAAATCTTTAAATAGTACTATACAAATGTTAATACAAGACAGTGCAATCTCATTTTAGAAATGTACTGTATGTATTTTCTATATATATAATGAAGATACATTGAAATGTTAACAAACTTAAAATTCCATGTGGTCATACAACAAAAATAGGCTTTAAGTTAATACAAAGACAGTTAACTAAATGTTTTAATTGCTCGTTTTATAACTCGCTCTAACCAGTAAATAGTGTACGTACCTCGTCCCCTCCTTTGGGATTGGATGTGCACGCATACAATATTGTGCTTGCGAGAGAGCCTGTCTTTTCATATTCCATAAAGACTCGTCAGCCAGGGAAGTTAACCTACACACGTAGAGGCTCATTAGGCTGGGCATGTCCTGACCATGTGAAGTGAGCGCGACTGGAGCGGTAGCCTACTTGAGCGATATTGAGCAAGAGGCTTCTGGGCCGATACCACTCCGCTCAGCTTACATACTCTGCCCGGGAAACCTGATCCTCGTCATGATTACTTTTGAAATCAAAACGGAAACTTGCAGGTAACTGAGTATTGCCCTTGGGTGGTATAATTTTAATTGCTGCCACACAGTGAAATTTATTTAATTGCTTTAAAAAAAACGTACGCAACGCAACCTGCATTAGTTTAAGCGATAACAATTGAACGTGATCGACTAAATTCTTAATAATCAATTATCGATCGTCGAGTAATCATGCCCATCCCTAATCTTGAACACTACAGAAATATACTTCAGCTTATGATATAGTGCTTAATTAACCACAATTTAGGATACAGTATTAAAAAATAGCTACATCATGTAATCAGAATTTGACTTGACTTAAACACATTATTGGGACCATCTCTGAGGAAAGCTAGGTGAGATTTTGATACAGCAAGAGGGAAGACGTTGACGATTTCAACAAGCTTTTCATTTATTTGGCAAAAACACCTTTGTGTATTGACATTGACACGATCTGGTGTGCCTTTTTAGCACATGAAGATTAAAATATTACAGAATAACAATTGAAATAACTTGCATTTATCAAACTGCCAACTTCAGTGTAGCTCTTACAAAAACACGCGCTATGTGAGGACCGGTCGGCTCGTCTTTGGAATTCGGGAGCAGACAGACCCACGTGGCGCGTTCGTCCAATCAGCTGCGTGTGTTGAGTTTGTCACGCTCATCCCGCTTGTCAGTTCTGGTGTTTTAACATAGGTGTTGAAAGTGGGCACAACGGCAGTAAGTGATTTGTGCACAGCAGTGTACCGACAAACCGTGCGACGCACACACGCTCCAAACAGTGAGAGCGAACCGAACGGTTTCTCATGAAACGTACCACCTCTATTCAACACGGACACCTTTAGTCCGATCATGCGCGGGATGATGATTAAGTTCACCAACCACACTTCCGCGAATCAATTTACAGGCACTCAACCTGAACACAACAAAACGCTGGAGAGCGATGTGACAAGGTAGATAATTATACTAATCAATTCCAAAACCCAGGCAGACCAATTGAGATGGAATTTGGGACTGATTAATTCAACCCCTAGATCCAATAGGGTAGTTCCTTAAGTAGTCCTTAACTAGTCCATCTCAAAAGTTTTTGTCATTTTCAAAAAAGTTACATAGTGCATGTTTATCTTCCTAACTCTTTCACTGGGTCTGACAGCTATTTTATTTGATGAAATCATAACATTGTTTTTTACTAGCTCTTTGCCTGCTTTAGCAAGTCACAGCATTTCCAAGCCACTAATAGTGTAACTGAGATGACATATTAAACAGTTCCTCTTCAATGGTAGCTACTGTAGATAGCTTACACGTTTTTACCCTGAGGCTGAATTTATTTGTTTGGCTTACCGGTCCATCATTTTTTGGTCCATATCAGCCAGTGTATTGCTGTAATTGGGATGCAATGCCTATATTTATCCAACTTCTCTACTAAAACTGTGTTCCAATTGATTTGATATTAGTTTTTGTTTCCCCATTGGAGCATTACTGTTAAAACCTGGTGGTGCCTTCCTTGTGTTTCAGCTGAATGGAATGTTTCCCCATTATAAATTTTACAAATGGCACTTTAAATATAAAACATTGATTTGTTCTCTTACCTTCGTGAGGAAGCAGCCTCCCGTTGAGAGGATGATGTTGTGAGTTTACTCGCCCTGCCCTGATCCTGGCGCAAAACAGGAGACCGGGAACGCCGTGCAGTGGCATTGCGTCTGCGCTCTCTGGAACTTGGTATGCATGGAGTATCGGTGGACTGGTAGGAGGAACGACGAGGAGAAGGAGATTGAGACCAGGACGGAGAACGGGAGGTTGGACGGGCCGCCTGGTTGTGTCTGGAACCAGAATACTGTTGGCTGTTGTCATTTCTACCCGGAGGAAGACTGTAAAGAAAGGAGGAACAGAGGGGTGGACAAAAGAGTATAGGAAGTGAAAACAGGAGGAACGGGATGGTCAACATTTTTTGATGGTTGTACGATAGCAGTAGTCAATCCAGAGTCAGTTAACAAAATTCTGACTGAACACTGTAAAGCGGAACCATATGGTGGATTCATTTCAACAAGCAAAACATTACATGTAAGAAAGTTTTTACTGAAATATGGCATTAAATGGGGGGAGTATCACAAGATTTGAGCAGAGGTGAGATCCAGCATTAATGCTTTTGTGATCTAAGTTTTTTTAATAAACAAATTAACATTTCATCGACTGCCATACACTGTATACAAGCTACAATCCATATACTCTGTACGAGCTACAATCCATATACTCTGTACGAGCTACAATCCGACTGTTCTCTGGACTTTGAAGCCTTTATTGTAGACCACAATCACCTCCTTCACTCAACCAAGTGGAACCTGGACGTCAGCATACCAGACTCCAAGAGGAGAAAGAGATATTGTGCAACGGACACGGATGATCCTCACACCACCGAAGTTGAGGTTAGTGTGCTGGCAAGCATCGACCAAAAGCTGGATATTTTTTTTATTTTTTTTTTAATTTAACCTTTATTTAACCAGGTAAGTTGACTAAGATTAATTTCTTATTTACAGCAACGACCTGGGAGCAATTAGGGTAAAGTGTCTTGCCCAAAAACACAACGACATTTGGCTCAGTCGGGAATCGAACTGGCAACCTTCTGACTACAAGTCTGACTCCCTACCCACTGAGCCATCTGCGCCCCTAGTGATATGATATGATGCTTATAATGCGTGAGGAGATTAAACGATACGCGTAAACGCCTTGAATTTGCCCACAATCAAATTGAAACACTACAGCATTCAAATCAGGAGCTCAAAACTTTGGAAACAACACTCACCCGGCAAATTAAAAACGTCATAGTCTAAAACATTGGTTCCCAAACCTCTCCTCGGGGACCCCCAGACAGGCCAACATTTACACCGGCAATGATGATCAATATTTTTTTCCATAATCTTTTCTCTATATTATCAAGATATTCGGTTGTAAAGAGTGGTTATTTCAGTCAAAGTTGCTCTTCTATCAGCTTGAAGCAGTCGGCCCATTCTCCTCTGACCTCTAGCATCAACAAGGCATTTTCGCTCACAGGACTGCCGCATACTGGATGTTTATCCCTTTTCACACCATTCTTTGTAAACCCTAGAAATTGTTGTGCATGAAAATCCCAGTAACTGAGCAGATTGTGAAATACTCAGACCGGCCCATCTAGCACCAACAACCATGCCACGCTCAAAATTGCTTAATTCACCTATCTTTCCCATTTTGATATTCAGTTTGGAGTTCAGGAGATTGTCATGACCAGGACCACACCCCTAAATGCATTGAAGCAACTGCCATGTGATTGGTTGAGTAGATAATTGCATTAATAAGAAATTGAACAGGTGTTCCTAATAATCCTTTAGGTGAGTGTACAATAGTCATTCACAGAACTCACATCACCCAGAGTAAAATGTTAAAAATGGGCTTAACAAACACAGGTATCTGTTCACAATGCACTTTAGGTAGCACAGATGACTCTCCACACCCTGTGGTTTTGTCAACCAGTTCACTATTTGGATTATGGTCACTGAGACACTGTCCACCATCTTGAGCTACAGAATTCCACCATCTCCAATACACTGTCTCCTTGGTGATATCTCCAAAATCCACATTCCGTTGCTCATTTCTCTAGCTGTTGCTAAGAAAGTAGTCCTCCAAAATTGGAAATCGAAGAAATCACTGGATAAATCTGCCAACTCCTTCCAACACCCTAACCGTGACCCCCCAATGTGAATCTAGATCATTCTACCCAATCACTAATAATACGTTCTTGGTTCTGTCAATTGTCCTGTTGAGTCCCGTCTTGTTAGTTTTGATATCGTCCCGTCTCACTTCCTCATGTTGTCTGTCACCTTGTTGCGTTTTATGTGTTATATGTTACACTTCGTACGTGGTCTTTTAACCCCCTGCCCTTATATGAATCCAGGGTCTCACTAAGACAGGGTGAATGGTTACGGTAGGACAACAGTAATGTACTGAAATTAAATATAGATGTGGATGAATTATACTGTGTACATAAAAAGATATTGCTTTATTAAAAATAAAGCTTTAAAAAAAGATTTGACTGGATAAATTGAGGGAGGTGACGGTCCATCCAGACTTTGTATGTATAGGTCAACTTGAAACAAGACCTACACAAAGAATGTCCAATACATTGTAATCATTAAACAGACACTTTCAAGTATTAACTCCCTAAGTTCATTTTTTTCCCCTTCCTGGCCCTCACTGGAAATCAAACCCACATGCTGGGTATGTTTACATCTGTGCTTCAGAAACACCAAGAAAGCAAACATTCCTTCTAAATCCCACACAGAAAAATCTACAGAATTAACTAACTCACCTGGCGACAGTGAAGGTTTCATCGGTCCAATCAGGATAGCTGAAAGAACATGACCACAAACAATTAAGTAGTAATAAAATGTAATTAAATGCAACCTAGCTTGCACTGCAATGGTGATTTTAAAAAAGTAACGTTCCCTCATATTGCAGAATCTACAATTGCGTCTGAAACTGGAAAAAGTTAACAGACATTTCTAACTACCATGACGGCATGAGGATAAATGACACAAGAACTCACCAACTCCTGAGTAGACGACAGTTCCTGGTGTGGAGAACTGTATTCTGATGTGCAATCCAGTCCTGTCAAAAACAAAACAACCACATAAAACACTATGTTAAGCCTCTCGTAATTGCACTTTTTTAGTTTTTTTTGGCTAACCTAATAACAAGTACATCCACTTTGATTGTACTATTTTGTTTTACTGTCCAAAATAGGGAAAATGTTGTTGTACAAAGCCCATATCAGCTTGTTCTTCCAACAAAAAAAACACTAGTTTGAAATGACTGTAGTACAATCCTGTAACAATTTCCATAACAGTTAGGGGAGCATGGAATTATTGTAAAAAGCAGCTTGTAGAATTTTGTATGATCTTCTATGTTCAAAATGGATTTTGACAAAGGGTCTCCAACTGGAACATGTTCTCGTCTTCGAAATCAGCAAAAAAAATTGTCAACAAATTTTTTTAAATATTGATATAAATCCATTGTATTTTTACAAAAGCTCTATTCTCTCCTCACAAAACTTTTGGTTTAAATCACAAATATCTATATACAAATATTTATATACACATTTATATATATTTTTTTATGACGTTAGTGGTGACAAATGTACTGTCAGATTCTGCAAAGTGTTTCAATGGTATGAAAGGAGTGACGTCTGGGTTTAAGTGTAAAGAAGGCTCACAACCAAGCTATACAGGAGTTTCTACACCTTGAATGTAGTAGGATTGTTTTTCTGAGTAAAGATCTTTCAGATGAAGTATCCAGATGAAAGATCATCAAAATCACCAAAAAAACCTCTTCATTTCAGGTTTTGAAAAATGAATTTTATGACACTAATAAAAGAAAATACAAATGTAAACAACTCACGACAAAGGCTTTACCCTTTACCAAAACTATATAAAAAATATAATGATGGGACATTTAGTCATGTTTAAAGACTTCAATCAAACAATTTTGAAAACATAATTTCTTTCCCCTCACCCACCAATTTATTTATCCATTTCATCTTACAATTTCTGTCACTGCTAGTCAGAGGCAAGAGAGACATTTAAATAGATTTTTTTTTAAGTGATACGTTTACTCATTCAAACACCTAATTATGCCATATCTAAACCATGTTGTTACCATAATAGGCTTTAAAACATAAAAATGTAATATATATGTGGAGCAGCTAAGCTTTCTGGGATTCCAAATGGGCCTGCTTGGTAACAGGTGTCAAACCGATTCCACAAGGCCTTTTAGTTTTTTTCTTTTCAATTAATGCCAAATTAAAACGTACACAACAAAGGGAGAGGAGCAAAAACCCAAATAAAGTCAGCCCTAACTAATCGGAGGTAGTTATTATACTGATTTCGGGAAGTTTCAGGGAAGGTTAACCAAGCCCAGCTAACATATTGATTAAGAAATACCTTCAGGCAATATTTGAACTCCGTTTATAGATAAACCCTATTTTTCCAAGCATCTCAGAGTAGGGGTGCTGAAACCTGGATCAATCCAACCATTGAGATTATAATTATCATCTACACAGGATGGGAAGTCCTGATCCAATCAGCACTCATATTTTGAGATGTCAGATAACATAAATCCCTTGGGAGAGCAGGATATGAACTCACCTTCAGCTTGGTACATTCTATGTTACAGAGAGAACAGGTATGTGGAAAGATTCTGGGAGTTGTTGCAGAGTAATCACTCATCATGGTCGGCGTCGGCAACCTCTTCTGGACCATCATCAACGGGGGAGGGGCGTTCAGCTGCTGGTGCATCGAGGGCCCCATTCGCTGTAATGGACCCAACAGAGGTGGTGGAAGAGCTACCGGAACGTGACCAGGAGGTGGAACCGATGAGTTCATGACTGGGTACATGGGAGGCCAGGTTTGGGTTGACACTAAGGGATGAACCCCAAGTGGAACGCCTCCATGCTCAGGTCCTCCAGCACCACCTTCTCTGAGAATTCCCAGGTCAGAGTGGGCCTGAGCCTGGCCCCGTGCAGTGCCTCGATTCAGGATCGTCAGGAGACGGTCGAGTCCTTCGCCTCCACCATGAGCAGGGATGGACTTGGCTCCTTCTCTGGATGAGTTGCGGGCTTTGACGATCGGTTTGCCTTTACCGGAACGTGTAGGAAGGCTGACACTGGCATCAGTAGCTTTCTCGGGTAGAGAGATCGGCCTCTGGACTGGAGATCTTTGGTTCAGCTTGGATCGGTTGGATGCATTGGAACCTCTTGAGCTGCCGTATGGAATCCCATCGTGCCCAATTGGTGACTCTTTCGGGAGTGGATCTTGTCCACTGTAACTATCTATGCGCCTATCGCAGTCATCATAACCGCCAAATTTACTGGTACTAGAATGTCCATAATCTATGAATTTGCTTTGTCCCCCACCTCCGTGGTCAGACTCTAGGCCAGGTCCACCACCTGCCTGGGACCGATGGTCTACGTCCATGGTTCTACTAGTCTTACGCATGCGGATGTCTCTGAGGATGAAGGGCAGGTTGTCTGGGGTCAGCTGGTCATCGGGGTAATGGCTGAGCAGATCCAGGTCCTCATTTGAGAGTCCAAAGCTCCCCAGGATGCTACTAGCAGACTCTGAAGTGTACCGTGTGGGCTTGGAGGCAGCGGACAAGGCACTAGAGAGAGACTCAGAACCCCTTGCAGACCCAAGTCCTCCCAAACCCCCAAAACCTGAGGTGTACATTTGGGATGGGGAGGACTGAGGAGAAGATTGGTTCGGATAGCCAGACCAGGACTCCATGGAACTCTTGCGGTCACTGGAGGACAAGCCTCGTGTGTAGCCCATCCGTCCCCCAGACAAAATCTCATCCCTGGGGTCACGACTCTGGCGAGTGTCTCTGTTGACAGGTGGGACCTGCTGACTTTGCTGCATCATCTCACTGAAGAGCCTAACCTCTTCTCGGGCACCGCGGATATGTTGGTCTATTGACTTCTCCAGCTCAGGGGTAATCCCGGACATCCGCCCAACGCCATAGCTTGACTGAGATGAACCACCAAACCCAGAGTTACCAAGACCCAGACGAGAGGCCCCAAGAGGTTCCATCCCAACCTGGGCTTGTGTGCGTCCATACTGTCCCATCTGGGCATCGGTTCTCTGGGATTGTGAGGAGTACTGTCCCCCAAGGGGGTTATATAAGGGATGAGACATGTTTTTGATGGTGGCTGCTACTTTGAGAAGGTTTAGAAGGGGGGCAAAACAAACAGGAGGTGGGTGAAAGGAGGGTAGCAGGGGTTTAGCAGTAGCTACTGTTCCTACAGCAACAAGCTGATTCAGGGTAAGCTGGGCTTTGAGCTGGGCCAACTGCAGGGAGGCGTGGACCAAGAGAAGTTGTGGGGGTGGGCTTCCAACTCCCAGCCCACCAATCAGATTCAGTGGGCTTGAACGGGGAGCTGCACAAAGCTCCAATAGCAACGTAAAGCTGCAAAAGGTGGAGAGAAGAGACACAGAAAGGGAGGTTACTATGGGTGGGTCTTCTCTCTGGGCTCCCCTGGAAAGGCACAGGTAACAAACAGCAGTCTGGACTTCTGGGACCTATGCTTGACTTCTGGTCAAACGAGGGGAAAACACCCTTCAGCTCTAGAACAGTTGTTAGAACATCATCCGTCTTCTCTGGGTTAGTTCTAGATGGAACGAAGGAAGGACGGATGTTCCTGCATCTTCACTGAAGGAAAGAAAGAAAGCAAGCACACCAGCAGAACGGCAGATGGCACAGGGGAAGAGTGGTCATGACAACAGACAGTCTTATTTTACATACTTCATGCAGCACATCTTTAGTAAAATATGCACAATCACAAGCAGCTTTCAATACCATGGTAGACATCAACCAAATTTCAGTCATACAGGTGGAACAGCCAAACCCTTAAAATGGAAAAAACAACCTTAGAAAAAAAGTCAAACAGGTAGAAGAATACTAGATGAAGTGTCTTAACTGTAAACTTTTGCATATTGAATACAAATAGAATCTGAAATCAAAAGTTATCTGGATGATTCATCAATTAACTAAACCTCTAAGAAAATAATATGAAAATAAGCTGAGACATCACCTGCTAAGTAAAGACATGTCTAAGACAGAACCCATCACCACCCTGTTAGTGGTCAGAAACAGGGGTGTCAGGCCAGGGGTAAGGAAGAACCTTACCCAGGACTGCAGCATCATCAGTGAACTGCTGGGGTTGGTTTAACACTGTGGTTCGCAAAGCTATCCTGGGGAACTCAAGCCACTTCATTTTGTTGTAGCTTTGAACTAGCCCACCTGATTTAAGCAGTTAACAGTTTGTTATTTTTTTTATTTTTGCCTTGTCAGCAGCTCCGCAAATCATTGGACAGATCTGTGGGGTGGCGAGGGGTGCACACATGCTTCATCCAACCACATGTCGCAGACCAGCCAACTATTTTTCACACTACTCATCCAACATGGAAGCCTTTAGTCAGATCATGTACGGGATGATTACATTCACCAACTATACTTCCGCGATTTAATTTACAGGTGTGCGATCTGCACAGAAGTCACTGGAGAGTGATGTGGCAGGATAAATAATCAATAAAATGTATCTAACCCAAATTCCGAGCAGGCAGCGCTATGCCAAGGCAGTGCTATGCCAAGGCAGCGCTATGCCAATTTGCACTGCCTAGTTCTGGAGGTTTGGGGAAGTCAGAGAACCCAGAGTCATGCTTTAACCATTATTTGATTATTTGACAAGTTAATTCAGGTGTGCTAGATCTGGAATACATGTAATACATTGAACAGCTGGGGGACCCAAGGACAGGTTGGAGAACCACTGGTTTAGAATATAAATCCTGTTCGTTGAGCACTTTATTGATAAGGCAGTTAAACTAAGCTCTTCAAGTGAAAATCATGGCAAAAGCTACATTATTTGAATGCAAAAACAAGCTAAATGTAAAAACAATACCTCAAAAGCTTACACATATATTTTGGAAAATAATGACAGCGTGTAGAGCAGACGTGTGGACCGACGGCTACCGGTTTAATGAAAAAATGAAATATTTTAGCAACACTACAATGAAACAATTTTTGCAAAAACAACAAGGCATTGCATGTTTGAACTTACAGGCAAAGATATTATAAACCAAGGGAGGCAACAATGCAAAACCTCCAGTAACACCTGCATAGCAGACTCAATAGACCAGACCAGGGTTCACAAATCAATGAGCAGTAGTGTAACTACTTTATACAATGCATCAATAAAATAGATTCTGTCTGCAATTAATAGGGTAAACAATAACGTAACTTTTATTTCCCCCATTTTCTCCCGTCCCAATTGGTCTTTTTACATTTTTCCCACTAGGCGAACCCTGCAACATCGGCAACTCCGCAACCCCACGACAGATGCGGGATGGTTAAGGGCGCTCACATGGTTCATCCAACCACATGTCGCAGAGCCAACCGATTCTTTTCGCACTGCTAGTCCAACACGGAAGCCTTTTACTCAGATTATGCATGGAATGATTGACACTCACTAACTATACTTCCGCGAAAGAATTTACAGGCGTCTGATCTGCACACAAGGAGTTGCTGGAGAGTGATGTGGCAAGGTAGATAACTCGAATGATTTATGCCAAATCCTGCTAAATGGTACGGCAATTTGCGCAGCCTTGTGCTGGAGTTTTGGACAAAGTCGAAGAAGCCATACTCAGGCTCTTAACTTAATCTCTCTATTTTTTTTACATTTAAAAAATATACAACTGTCCCTAATTAATCGGCCAGGCAGGTTAATCTGTTGACTTTTAGTCTTCTAGCTTGGTCGGTACCTTGATGAGAGACCAATGCTGCTGAAAGTTAAGTTGGAGGGCCAGTAGGGGGCACTCCTCTATCAGATCTCAAGATTATTCCTAATGCCCCAGGGCAGTGATGGGGATATCTGCTCTGTGTAGAGTACCGTTTTTCAGATGGGACGATAAACGGGTGTCCTGACTCTCTGAGGTCACAAAAGAACCTATGGCACTCTGTGTCTTTTGTCTTCCACAAATGCCCAATCTGACAATCTTTCAATTGGTTCATTCTGCCCCTTCCCTTACCCCAGACTAATGAAAATCAGTTATTAACATTTTTGGCAACGAATTTCATTATTGATTTCTTGGGTCTATTTTGTTGCACGCTGTGCGGAGGAGCTATGTCCCTACAAGATAGAAAATACATCTAAAACCTCAGACTGAAATCTTAAATAGTATGGCAGAACATCACTTCACACAAAAAAATTGTTATGTGCAAACTCTGTAAAAGAGAAATAGCATGATGCCAGAGCACAGTAATGAGGGAGCACTTGAAAACAGGTAGGAGCTGTAAAAGGGGACTCAATGGAAGGGTGAGTTACGACATAATAGCATGCACTGCGTTTTGAAACGAGGAATTGTTCTTCCTACGGCAAGTAGTTCTCATTTATCAGATATCTGGTGTTTGCTTGTGATTCAACTTAAAAGGTCTATTAAGTCAAATTCACTTCAATATTACAAGATGCTAATACATTAAACGTTTTACTCTGTGATTGTTTATAGTTTCTTTCCTAAACAGTTTCAGGTATGAGAATATGACGTCATTTTGACATGAGCTGTATCCCTTCTAGCAATGACCCTGTAGTAGGAACTCCAGAGTCCTTCTCAAAATAAAAGCCCTTCTAATCGAAAAAGGGGAAATAAGTCAATATAAACAGGTAAAATGCATAACAAAGGAATTGAATTACAATTCAACAGGGCTTTCTCTTTTACCTCTGATTAATTTGGATATTTACAACTATGTTCTAAAAAAGCTGTTTCTATTATTGTTTTGTATACAAAATTATTGTAACATCTCAGGTCTGTCTAAGCAGGATAAAAAATACAATTTTGCACTTGTTTTATAGCATATATTTAGGTCTGTTGTGTTAATTGTCAGTTTGGAATAACATTTATTAAATAGAATTATGGAAATGTTTTTTGGTCTGTTTATCAGATTCATCAATTAATCAAATAAAAAAATAAAAAAATCAACAGATTAATCGATTATGAAAATAATCATTAGTTTAAGGCCTAAAGTCGAATTGCCTGGTAAAATAGGGTGAAATAAATAATAAATTGCCACTACAGCTTACAGGTAGTAGTCTAAAAGCCACATTTAAAGCAAGAGTTGCACAAGACCATCCGCAATTGTAGGGAATTTGTGTCCCTTAATTCTACAGAATATCTTTCGTAGCGCAAAATGTTAAAACACAAGTATTTTATAATTAACAAAGACACACATTTCAGTCCTTCACTGACCAATTCATTAGCAGAATGCTAGCGTGTTATGGGCAACGACTCAACCTGTAGGAAATCGAACGGACACAAGTACTCGTTCATTCAACTTTTGACCTATAATCCATGTTGAACTTGCAAAAACTACAATTAAATCTGAGATTTCTCAACAACAATCAGGCGAAAGAGACAAATTTAGCTGTCTATCTCCATAGGCTCCCATTCATTTTGCTCTGGTACAAGTCCCATCATGCTTACAATTAATTAATTAATGCATGGCTCACATTACAGGAGTTTTAGGCCTATTTATGCCCGATTTCAACCTCAAGAGAATCTGAGAAAAAATCTTGTTGAGGACCTCGATCGGTTCCGATGTTCGCCGCAAATTATCTGGTAATGTGAGGCATTCACATATCGAACCTTACACCTCCCGATCTGCTCTCACACAATTCGGGCTCGCCGCGATCGGGATGAGTAAGATTGTGATTATGTCCCAATGTCGCAATATCCAATAGAAAACAAGTCTATGACAAGACGAAAGTGACGGACATTTCGAAATGGCGACTGCAAAATTTGCAACACGGATTTGTTGGAATTCTTACCTCCATTTCGCGCTGAAGAACTTACAATCCACATTGAATCCATCTCCCCAACCATTTTCTCATTCACACTCGTTTATTCTTCCGCTTATGGTTTTTCTCACAACAAATTATCATTATTGATAAAGCAAGTTTTTGTGTTACTGTATCCATTTTGTTTACATCCGCTTTCCCGCTTTGGATCAATTGCGTATATCATGTGAGGCGTTTCCTCTGGCACAATTAACTTATTTCATACTTTGCAGTCACGTGATTACCATGGATACCTGGAGGGCAAGAAACGCTGATAATATGGTGAAAAACAGTGGCCAGCCATGGGAATTGTGGCCTGGATTTCCAATACTACAATCAATCAACCGAATGTTAAAATTTGATATCATGAAAATATTAACATACTCCGGACTTGTGATCCATATACAGCACCTGCTGATGTTTTCATTGCTTTGAAGCTTGCAAAGTCTCTACCAGACTTGAAGTTGAGATATTTACATCTATCAAGAATCTGTCACCTTACTGTACACCGCACAAAAAATAAAAGCCTACAAAACTATGGATACTAGCTACCTTTTTAGTGAGTGGTTTAACAACGCTGTCGTAGCTGAAAAACAGGAATATCTTCATAATCAAAGCAAAGGTGTTACAGTACTAGTTAGCTAGCTTCCCACTAATGTTTGCTAATCTGTTCCGTCTTGTGATGAAGTCTTCATCTGAATACGTACACCCTGCCTACACTAAAATGTCAGAGTTTACAACAACCACTATGAAATAGTCCCGGTTGTCAGTGATTACATAGCCGACGTTGTCTTATTATAGCCCGATCATTAACTACACCCATGTAGAAAGACTAATAAAGCAAGTGTGTGTGTCAGTCACTTCTCTATCAAATTAGATTACATTTGTGTGTGTGTGTTGTTGGTTAGAATAAGCACACTGGTAACACACTGGTAAGGGTACATGAATGATCATGAATTCATACATGAATTGATTGATGTATGTATTATTATTACTACTACTACTACTACTGCTACTACTACATGTCGTTTTCACCTTAAAACACCAAATTTCATAATGTAAAACTGGCGACGTCACCTAGCTTACTAAGAGAATTTCGCTAGTCAGGGTTGGGCGACAGCCAATCAGAAACGTTTCTGTTTGTCCTGTCTTCATCATCCATTTGAAAAGTTATGAGAATTATGTTCTTGCCCACCAGCCAGTCGTTGTGACATCACGTGCAAAGTACGAATAACATTGTGTAGTGTGTGATGCGCCCCGATTTTCTAATCTTGTAGTTTGAGCATGTTTAGGATTTTAGGAAAGAAAATCTGCAAAGATGGTTAGGATTTTAAAACTCCTGTAGTGTGAGCCAGGCATTAGAGCAGTGGTTCCGTGTGGAATGAGTCACGAGACCGTAGGGGTTCTCATTATACCAAACCTATGACGTCACATTCAGTGTTGCTATCAGAATGCGAGTAAAAAGGCTTCAATTGTGGGGAAAAAAGATTTGCGTTGTGGGATACCTGGCTGTTGTGAGAAGTGCCAAAAGATAAGATCAATACTATTTTATGCAAATTTGAGAAGAATTTCGCTAGTCAGGGTTGGGCGACAGCCAATCAGAAACGTTGTCTGTTCGTCCTGTCCGCATCATCCATTTGAAAAGTTACCATACAATAGTTATCTACATGTCACTACACAGACAAATTCTGGTCAGAACTCCTTGAATTTATCCAAACTTATTTTGTCACTGATTTCTCTTATTGCTTTAAGGATGCTTTCTTTGGAGTAATGGAGCCTAAGACAGACAATGAAGGAAAATACTATGTGATAAATCTTTTATTTTTGCTAGCTAAATATCACATCCATAAATGTAAATTCAGGGGCTCTAAACCTTTCTTTCCTGCTTTTGAGAGTGAAGTCAATGATTATTTGGTCTCCATCAGCCATTCAAAGAACTGTAAAGCTCTGAAGACTTTGCAAATATTTTCACACCTCAGGAGGCCTCATGTGTTTAACTGATCCTGGGTCTCTCCCAATGGACAGATGCTATGTTCTGGACTGCCCACCGATTAGCCTTACTGGATGGACATGGTAGATTCCCTGGTTTATGACTTATTTTTTCTTGTATTTAATTTGTTTTTGTAGTTGTTTGTATGTATGTATGTATGTATGTATGTATGTATGTATGTATGTATGTATGTATGTATGTATGTATGTATGTATGTATGTATGTATGTATGTATGTATGTATGTATGTATGTATGTATGTATGTATGTATGTATGTATGTATGTATGTATGTATCTGCAAATTTGTCAATAAATTAAATATTAAAAAATAATAATAAAAAAAAGTTATCTACAACCAACACTGACGGAAAATTAGTAATTAAGGTCATGTGTAAAAATGCTTGAGGCTGTTGGTGTAATTCAGTGGGTTGAATGTCTCTACACAGCTGCTAGACATCAAACGTTAGCTTTGTAATTACGTTGCTAGCTTGTGAAATTTGCTGTAGCCCTGTATTGTCGTCTGCCGTGAAGCAGCAATGTCAACACGACAAGCGTCTTCCTGTCATTATTCATGTTTGAAATGAAATCATTTTATGTGCAATTATTCCCTTTATCGATGTAGACCATAGTGGGAATTCATTATTTTGGGATGTTATTACTACTCAGTAGGATGACATTTAATTTGGTGTAACGTCGTCGTCTAAACACTACAGCAGCTACTGCTGAAGCTACTTTCTCCACCTAGACATAGAACAATGTGAATTATGATTCATTTGTTAGTTTTTCATCCATATAATTAGCAACAAAAGTGGACTGACATCATAATATATTGCTAGATATGAGAGCTATTCAGCTCCCTGCATTTTACAAATTTTTTGGAAGTTTAAACATACACGCCCAAAAGAGGCCAGCAAAGAGCGAACAAAGCTTTAGCAGGCGAAAATCCAAAAGGCAAGTGGACAGGGCCCCTGACACTGCTGCACTTGGTGTAGTTGGTCTTCAATCTCTCGTGGGCAGTGACCAAATCACGCGAGATTTACTTATTTGGGGCAGAGTCGTAACTGACCAAATTACGCGAGATTTACTTGTGTTTCAGAGAATAGGCTGGCTTCAATGTGACTCACTAAAGCGCTTATGCAAAACATTAACATAGCTGCCAACTCTCACGCCGTGCCCGTGAGACACGCATTTGATTGTTTCACATTGGCGTGTGAAACCAATCAAATGCGTGTCTCACGGGCACTGCGTGAGAGTTGGCAGCTATTAAAAAGCTTTCTAGTCAGCTAGGATGTGTGATAGCATAGTTAGCCTCGAGTCTTCCGCTTTCTATAACACCATTCCGACTGCCATTTTGTATGCCCTGCTATCGTGTAGCATTAGCACTATGCTACTAGGGGCCAAACCGAAAATATCTACGTCGATACAACGGTATTGTCCGTTTTATACCCAATATTCAGAACACATCATATTCTCTGTGAAATAACCTTAATTCAGGTGACAAACCTTTCGTTGTTTTAAATGATTTGTATGTACATCTCTCGTAGTTTCCCGACGTACTTCCTTATCCAGCAAATCCAAGACAACGACTGTCTTCTATGACGTTTAACTGACGGTTGGCACTCAACAGAAATGTTGCATTACCGCCCCCAACTGTGCTGGAGGTGGAACCGTGAAACGAGTGAGATCCTATACCCAGAACCCACAAGAATACCATACAATGTACAAAGTCATCTAGAGATCCATTAGCCACATTATATTCACAATGTTATGCACCCAGTCTGTAACACCCACTTCACTGACTAAATTACACTAAATGAATGAACAATGAAACCTTCTCCAACATCCTGTCTGAGACCAGCTGACCTGAGAAATGCAAAGAAACAGTTAAAAACCTTACTCCCATAGGGTTTCCTAAGTATTGTCTTAACATTTAAAACATTCACGCCCCTCTCTGTCCTCTCCTGAGGTCATCCCCGTTAAATCTCCTACTCTTAAATAACACGTTTGAACAACTCTCTCTCCCCACAGTAATCACACACTCCAGTAGGATGTTTTCCCATTGGTATTAAGGTATCATTCAACCAAGTATGTCCCAGTTCACGTCTCGAGATGATTGCCTCCTTTCGATTCCTACCGGTTGTCCTCCCTGATCCTACAGTATCCTGCCTGCCATGTATGTCTCCTTCTCCTCTCACTGTCCCACAGTTCCTGACACATCTCCCTCACATTAGCTTTAAAGCCCTTTTGCCTCTGCTTTACTGATTGGCACTTCAATGTGAATCATCATGTGCCCCAAAGCTAATTTAGCTCCAACATCGTCTTCCTCATTCACACCAACATGGACCCACAAGAAGCACACGATACCTAAAGGCATTGATTTGCTGCTGTGGTGGAATTTCCATATAGGATGCATTATACTTTTCATTAAATATGTTTGGACCAATAGAATGCCTTATATCTACACCCTGAGTGTCACGTTGAAGTATTGAACAATATATTAATTATGTGATCAATATATTAATCATGTGTCTAATCAAGTGATATGTTAATCAATGCATTATAAATAACAGTGTAATCAGCACAACTTTTGAGTATTATGAACATACCTATATTGGAAACATATGAGCTGAAAAGACATGTATTGAAATACTATTAGAGCCTGTTAGAACCAAAGGAGGTCTGAAGGCCTCACTGTTTTTGTAGACTGTATAATTATTAATCTGCTATATGAACACCTGGTAATGCAATAGTATCAAGTCACAATGGTGCATTGAAATACCCTCAAGCAAGAGGCCTCAAGGCCACAATGCCTCAGTAGAAATGCTGGGAGATAACAGGCCTGAAAGCTTCATTGTTTAAGGAGTTCTGGGTTTCGTGCCACTAATTGCATCATGGGATGTATCTGCTAAGGACATCCGAGAGCAGGTGTACACACGTGTGAACACATTAACATAAATTAACATAAAGGGATGACCAATTACATCATGGTTTGAAATAGTGAAAGTCAATGGTTGAAAAGGTCACGAGGTTGATCAGGGCCGCCCCAGTAATTATCATATGGGTGGGCATAACTGATAAGGGTTCATATAAAATGGCTGTACAACCTTAATGTCTCTGGTATTCT
>JACXGM010006171.1:0-14160 GCA_016801145.1 Umbra pygmaea
GTTCATTTACTGAACCTAAACATAGGATCTTGATAAAAAAAATTATTTTTTGCAAATTAACTCTTTACATATATATATATATACACAGTCATATGCAAGATTTTAGGCACCCCTGACAATTTCCATGATTTTTATTTGTAAATAATTGGGTGTTTGGGTCAGCAATTTCATTTTCATCTATCAAATAACTCAAGGACACAGACATGTTTTAGTAGTGAAATGAGATTCATTGGATTACCAGAAAATGTGCAATATGCATCAAAACGAAAATAGACAGATGCATACATTTGGGTGCATCCAATCATTTAAGGTGGCCAACTGCAAATTGTTCTCTTTAACTCTCAGAAGTGTGGCAACATGGGGGCCTCAAAACAACTCTCAAATGACCTGAAAGCAAAGATTGTAAGCAGAACAATGAAACTTTCAAGGAGAGTTATGTGAAAGCTCTCCAAGTAGTCTGAAATTCAGGGTTTTTGCTTCTTATCAATCAGATCAAAAGTAACTAGTAACTAACTACTTGAGTAGTTTTTTCATCGAATACTTTCTTACTCTTACTCAAGTAACTATTACGGTTGCTACTTTTTACTTTTACTTGAGTAAATATTTCCATAAGTACTTGTACTTTTACTTGAGTACAGATTTTGGCTACTCTACCCACCTCTGCATGCATGAGCTACTAGTAGGGTTGCCAACCGTTTCCGTATAATACGGAATCGTCCCGTATTTGACACATAAGTCTTGTTCCATATTGAACTGATACGGAACACACTTTGTTCCGTATTTTTGAGAATCAATTCAGTCCAAATCAGTTACAGATATACATAGCTTCTAATATAGGTCAGACAGACAATAAATGAATGAACCTGCTATAATGGCAAATTCGGGGACTATTATAGGCTGAGGCCACCCACGCCCCCTTGGCGGGCTCTGACGTGTAATGACGTAGAGTTGGCTCATTGGTCGCACGTCAGTGGCGCCCGCGCCATTGGATGTGCAGTTGCCTCAGCGCAGCCTATGAGCGAGCCAGATGGTCAATGTTCTAGCTGTGCAGCTGTAAATGCGTTTTTCACATACAGTAGTTTTACATTTAGGCTTCAGTAAATCAAGGAAAAGACATTTGTAGGCTATGATAAGAAAAACTACTAAATTAAAAATATTATTTTTTGCACTGGAAAGAACATTCTAGAAGTCTAATTCTATTGAATAAGTTCGCACAACAGAAAACTGCAGCAACAGCCCTTTTCAGTTCAGAGTGAATATTTGTGTTGATTTTAAAGTGTTATGTATTCTGATAACACCAAAATAATTAAAATGATGTAGTGCCTTGTGCAAAAATAAACAAATTATTAGTAAAACACGCCCATGTGATACTATCCCTCCTCGACTTTTTAAACAATATATGTTTCCTACTGTAGGGGCATTTGTTCTAGCAGTCATTATTAGCAGTCTGTCCTCAGGCGGGGTCCCTGTAAATTTTAACCATGCAGTAGTGCAACCACTAATTAAAAACCCGGCCTGGATCCTGCAGATCTTGCTAATTTTAGGCCCATCTCAAAACTACCTTTTCTTTCAAAAATCCTTAAAAAGATAGTTTGCAATCAATTAATGTTTTTTCTGGAACACCAGAGTATTTTAGAAGTTTTCCACTCAGGTTTTAAATCCCTGCACAGTACCGAATCAGCCTTTTAAAAGATTTTAATGACATCTTTTTAGCTACAGATTCCGGTGATTGTGTTATTCCTGTGCTCCTTGATTTAAATGCTGCATTTGACACAGTGGATCATGAAATCTAGATTTCTTGTCTGGAGCAGTGGGTGGGTATCAAGGGAATAGCACTTGAATGTTTTAAGTCCTATTTGGAGGATCAAAGTTACTGTGTCAGCTGTCTCAGTTTTGGGTCCTCTTCTTTTTTCTCTTTATTTGCTCCCCCTTGGTTCCATACTTAGGAAACATGGCATGTCTTTCCACTGTTATGCAGACGATAACCAAATCTATGTTCCTCTTAAAAAGAATGACCCTGTTAGACCATTATTAAAGTGTCTTGATGACATAAAGGCCTGGATGGCTGTTAACAATTTAAGTTTAAATGTGAGAAAAACTGAAGTGATGTTTTTTGATGGCACTTCTGGGATCCCCCTTGTTGATTTGTATTCCTTAGCCCAGAACATCAAGCTAACCATCACTAACCTAGGGGTGAAAATGGACTGTGACCTTAAACTCGACAGACAGATATGGGGCCATTGTTAAATCTAGAATTTTTCAATTGAGGCAGCTGGCCAAAATAAAGCCAATCCTTCTGAGGCACCATTTTGAGACAGTAATTCACGCCTTTGTTACCACAAGGTTGGATTACTGTAATGCATTATATGTGGGGTCAGTGGGTCCTCTGTCGCCCATGTCCAAATGGTACAAAATGCCGCTGCCCGTCTTAACTGGGACACGTAAATATGAGCACATTTCCCCTATTTTAGCTTCCCTCCACTGGCTGCCCATACATTTTAGGATCCATTTTTAAATTCTTTTTGTTTTTAAATCTCTCAATGGTCTTACCCTAGCCTATACCTCTGAGCTGCTGCACCCTTACACACCCACCCGCGCTCTCAGGTCAGCTGATCAACTGCTCCTGAGTGTCCCTATAACTAAGCGTAAGCTCAAAGGGGACTGTGCCTGTCTGTTCTGTCTGCTCATGTTTTATGTCCTTTATCTTGTTATACTTGAATTTTATGTCTGTGTGTTTTAGGAACATTATGTTTCGTATTTAGTCGTTTGTACAGCACGTTGGTCAACTGTGGTTGTTTTAAAGTGCTTTATAAATAAAATTTGATTGATTTATAGGCAATGTATATTTTAGAATGTAGAGCCAGGCGTACGCTATATTTAGTAGAAATGTCTATGCCACGGTTAAGAGAATTGTACTGTTATATGTAGACGTTGTGCATGCTCCATTCTCATGCATGCTCCATTCTCATGCATGCTCCATTCTCATGCATGCTCCATTCTCATGCATGCTCCTTTCTCATGCATGCTCCATTCTCATGTTTGTAAGCTCCTCCAGAACCATGTGTCTGCATGTCATCCCCTGTTGTTTTCATTAAAGCATGATGACAGAAATACTCCTGCAGTCTGCCTCCATCTATACTATCTACATGTTACACCTAAACAGAGCCCTGAACACAACCCTTTTGAACACATGTAACTGGAATGAACTGGAATGGCAATCATTCCTTATGCCCCAGGATGGTAAAAGGAACATCTGCCCTGTCTCTTATTTATTTTTATTATATTATATTTTAGACCTACAGCATGAATGTACATTTAATATTTTCTGATAGCAATGGTTTTTGTGAGTGCATGTTTCTAGTAAAATTATGGAAGCAAAGCTGGAAATGACAATTATTTTATTATAAATGTATTTAGTCTAAATTACATAATGAAACTATAACAAATTACAAACTCAATTCCCCAAAATCTGGGACAGTATGAAAAATGAAGAAAAAGAAAACAGTCATTTGAAAATGAAATTCATCCTGTACTATATAAAAAAAAACATTTTTAACAAATTATTTGATGATTGCCTCTGTGACTTTCATATATTTTTGGGGAAAGTCGACTATTTACCACTGTGTAACATCACCTTGTTTTTAGTTACATAGTAACACTTATAAAGCATTTAGACACTGAAGACACCAGTTTATTCAGTTTAGCAAGTGGAATATTCCCCCATTCATCCATTATGCATGTCTTCAGCTGCACAACAGTTACAGCTTTGTTGCCTTATTTGATGCTTTATAATATGGGACACATTCTCAACCGGAGACAGGTCAGGCCTGCAAGCAGGCCATGTTAGCAACCACACTCTCTGCTTATGCAATCATGCTCTTGTAATCTAGGCAGACTGTGGTTTGGCGTTGTCCTGCTGGAAAATTCAGGGACGTCTCTTGATAAGCTGATGTCTGCATGGCAGCATATGTTGCTCAAAATGTGTACACATATTGTATTAATGTGCCCTCACAGATGTGCAAGTTACCCATGCCATGGGCACTGACACACCCCATACCATGACAGACTCTGGCTTTTGGACCTGATGCTGATAACAGCTTGGATGGTCCTTTTTCTCGTTGGCCCAGAGAAAAAACAGCTGTTTTGTCCAAAAACTATTTGAAGTATTGACTCGTCAGACCACAAAACACAGTTCCACTGACAAGTCAGCGGTGCTTCTGAACAGTGTTGATGTATGGCTTCTGCTTTACATAGTAAAGCCTTAACTTGCCTCTGTGGATACAGTGTCAGATGGTGTTGACTGACAAAGGTTTACCAAGTATTCCAGAGCCTATGTTAGGACATCCATAACACACCCATGACTGTTTTTAAAACAGTGATGTCTGAGGGATCAGAGATTACACATTTTCTTTTTTCTACAGACTTCATTGTTTTTCGGCCCTGCCCATTACACACTAAGATTTAAACAGATTTCTTGACTATTTGTTATATTGTGCACTATACAAGGTGAAATGCCCCAAATCCTACCAATTTGTTTTATGTTTTTCTAAAAGCCTTGGATTAATTGCTGTCCCATCTTTCTTTCTTGGAGGCTCCTTATATACAACCCAAATTCCAAAAAAGTTGGGACAGTATGGAAAATAAATAAATAAATGAAAATACATTCACCTTGTACTACATTGAAAACATTATTAACACATTATGTGTTGTTTTTCTTTGTGAATTTAATGTATTTTTTATATATACACTCATTTCCTCAGCTCCCCAACTGTACTTTGTTGCCTTATTTTGCACTTCATAATGCGCTACACATTCTCATTCAGAAACCGGTCAGGACTACAGGGTCTGTGTACGCCGCTGCCAACCGTTTTAGTGCCATAACTTAGAAACGGATTATCGATTCACTGCTCTTTATCCGTTTACTCTAATTTTGATTTAACACTGTGGATTTCAGAAAACGAGCACTGTTAATGAAGGCGTGGAAATGGTTTTGGCTTACAAACGAGGTGCGGTCAGTTTCATTTCATACATCTGGGGTTGCGTTACTGCGAGAGAGTTTATGCAACTTTGTCACTTGCAATCTCCGACTTGGGGATAGGTTCTCGATTCCTCCAGCCACCAATAACCATATCCCCACAAAATAAGAATAAAACTCCCTCATTATGGCTCTCTCCATGAAGTCTGACACCCGCCTAGTCTGATCGACTTGGCACTCCCCGACAAAAAAGTCTACTTAATTGTACTTGAAATGTAATTTATTTATACTAAATGTACTTCCAGTATATTATTTTGGTATGTATATTTTGAAAGTATACTTCAAATATACTTAAATATAAGTATGAATTCATACTTATGGCTAAACACCAATGTAATAGAAGTATAATACTGGAATATAATTTAACCATACTTTTTTTACTTGGGCTGTCATGTAGGTTCTGCCTCCAGAAATAAATTTGAAACTTAAAATAAATAAACTTTTTAAACTTAAACAGGGAGGGATGGCAAGTAAAGGGGCTTTCAGTGTGTGTATAAACAGTCCAATGAGAAAAGCATATGATAAATGGTAAGAAGTCAGACAACCTTTACTCAGGGGCGCAAAAGAGCGTTGGGTCAGTTCTCCTCTCAGTCTCTGCTCTCTTTCCACCAGCTACCTGTATCAACAGCATTGCCGTCCATTTCCTCATTAACATTCCCCGAGCTGCCTCTGTACACAGCAGCCAGTGCTCCAATGTAATATTGATAGCCAAATCAAAAAACATTGTGAAAAGAATTCTTCCTCTCTCGATGGTTGAGACAGCAGGCAAACTAGGCAGACTAACGTTTATAGATTCCTCTCCTGACTGCCCAGCAAAACTCAGTTCCCAACACACAACACAGAAATGTATACCAACAGCAGCCATCCCCAACTACCACTCTGATTAACAACAACTCACTGCAGATCAAGGTGCAAGTATTAAGCCATTTAACAGATGATTATAAAAATGTCATGAAATTCATCATAATCATATTGTAATGAACACTCCCACGGATAGAAAAGGAACACAGTTTATTCTAAACAGGATAAACGGATATATGGCAACGGCACAAAGGACAATCCAAGGCAGAATCATAAATAAAGACAAAGCATGGGTCAACACCAGAATAACAATATATATATATATATATATATATATATATGAATGCTCAGTAGGAATGAAAAATATACTCACAATACCTCGCAAAGAGGCTATGGTGTGTGTGTGGCTTAAATACTGAGTGAGTGTGAGCAGGTGAATGGAAATTGGTTGATTGAGTCCAGGTATGGGAAATGTAGTTCAGAACAGGCAAGACTGGGGAAGCTGTAGTCCACAGGAAGAAGAACTGGGGAAGTGGCAGTTTCCAGGGAAGGGGAACTGGGAAACGTTACACATATGACCATGTATGATTTCAACTACAAATTTTTTATTTAGACAGGTCGTGTCAAAGGGCTAAATGGAATTCCAAATAAATGTAAAAATATGAAAATAATCTGATCTGGTAACTGAAATCTTCATCAGAGGCAACATGCTTAACTGAGGTTGGGCCAGTATCAATCCTTGAGGCGTTCCTACTTATCTTTTCCAGTGTCTTCTCAAGAGTTCCTGTTAGAAACATCACAAACGGTAGTAGAGGTTTCTAATATTACACCAGGACTGTTTGTTATATTGAAGTATTTAAACTCACCCTGTAAACATTAATCTACAGTATTAACATTATCATGAAAACATTCATTTACAGTATTAACAGTATCAACGACTTGTTTGCCAATGTCTCCTAAACTTTTTTATTAGACTGTAGTTATTTTTGTTATAGTCTGAATGATTGAGCCAGTAGACAACCTACTAGATCCCACAAACCAGAAAAGTTTAACAAAATCCAAAATACAAAACTATATTTTATGAGGCCAATACCACAGCTAAGAGCTGTTCATTGGCAAGACACATAGCAGTGTGCCTGGAGGTTACACTTAGCTGTGATATGTTGACAATATACAACATACCCTTGATGCCTTATTGCTATTAAAAACATTTTAACAACAGAATATAGAGCAGTACAATTGGATGCCATACCTGTATATGGTACTATGGCCATCGTCCTTTTAATATTCAGGATACAACCATCTGATATAAAATTGCTCATTAACCATGAGCTCATTAACCATTTCACAAGCTTTTTAGAATCAATATGCAAAAAAACAGATATTTACACTGATTACAATGTAATGCTACAAATTAATACACTTTTTCACCTAAAAACATTATGCTTAAGAAAATCTAAGCATAAGCATATTTCTTCAATCTATACATGTTAAAAAATATATATTTATGACAATTACAAAAACATAGTAACAATGTCTCACCCCAGACATTTCAACAGACCCAGTCTTCTCTCCAGTCCCTATCCCCAGTCCTGTCCCCCACACAGGCAGACCAACAGAGGGGAGGCATGGCATCCATCACACACATCCATCATAGTAAGGTAGATTTTAGACAGTCAGGACAAGTAAACTCTCTGAACCACATTAAACTGTATAAATCCAAGACGGGTACAAGATGTAGTGGAGTGGAGTTCACTGTCAATCGGCATTCCCCACCACTCCTCCATACATTCAACACCCATTTCCTGCTCCCAGGCATATTTAGTAATGTTAGTGGAGTCTTTGTCCAATGACATAATCTATGAATAGCCCTGATAAATCAATGGTTTTTGTTGAGGTAGATGAATCAATAATACATCCCAGGGCTAAGTGGGGGGGTATGACATGAAAGACAAACTTTTGAGGAGCCAAAAGTTCATAGGACTTTAAGTTATTGAAAGGTATTCTCCAGGCATATCTGCCTCGAGAAAACTTTTCAATACCCAAAACTGATGAGCTTTACAAAGACCAAATCTACATGAATAACCCAGAATGGATATTTATTAAATAAAACATTTTCACATTGCATTTGTATTGTGCATTAAATGGAATGAGAAACAGATAAAACAGACAATCTGGATCACAACTCTTCTACATGTAACAATTTCACTACAACTTAGGCCAATGTAAGACTTAAGCACATGAGGCGATCACTAACATAAAAATATCCTTTATTGGAGGTTAGATACAGGTAATTCATATATTCATACATTAAATACATTTATCTGAGGGAGGGACGTGGTCATTTGTGCAAATGCACAATGAAATAAAGTTACCTAGTCCAAAATGTTCTATTTGGGTGGGTGAAGGAGTGCTACTAAAAAGCAGAAACCCACAATAGCTGCATGTACCTTTCAATAATTTTGAACAGCAATCTGGATCACACCTACTAGCTTCAAGGCCTGAAGTACCAGTGTAGAGCCCTAAAATGAATCTTCACATAATTTACAACAAATCATGGATTAAGTGACAAAACATGTTTAATGGCAACCATTTAAACTCCTAATTGATATAAATTAGCTAGTGCTGTTTTATGTATTTTATAATAACTACCAAAAAAATGCCAGACGACAAGGGAAACGACAAACGTAACGACAGGGAAGAGAGGTGTAGCATCGAAGCAGACGACCAACAGTCCAACACAGACAATTTTACCAAATACATAGACAAAACAGTGAACATTATTTTGGCACATATAGTACCCCATAATATGACGGTATCCATAGTCTCCTACAAGCGCCATCCAACCTTCGAAAAATAGCGGAGTTGGAGATTGCAAGTGACGAAGTTGCAGAAACTCTCTCTCGGTAACATAACCCTAGATGTATGTATAGAGCTCGGGAGACGACGTCACGGAACGGTGCATTGTGGGTAGATGTGGCCATTTTAGCGGTCACGCAAACCAAAACATTACTGTAGCCGGCACAGAGGATAGTAGCTATTAACAATGAAACTAAAGAGCTACAGCAATAGAATAATATGTAAGCTATTAATAATAAAGCATTTTTACATTTAAGCTACAGCAACAGAATAACATTTAGGGTCCAGTGCAGAGGAGACTATAGCTAGGAATTTCGACTGCATCTGTGTGTCAATTGACTGATGCGTTCTAGAAATGTAAGGTTCAATGATGCCATAGCCTGTCAGTATTAAACTAACCTTGTTTTTCCACCAAAAATCTAGATGAATAAACGAGGTGACATTGCTAATCGAGAATTGATATGCTGATTTGGCTAACAGCTACAGTACATAAATATTTTTATATTTAACATCTTCCTCCCGAAACACAGAAACGTACTTACTGCTTGAATCTGAACGGCAGAACTTTAGTTAACTGCTCAATTAATAAATTAAATGAAGTTAACTGTGGCAGCTGAAGATATTTTGACCATGTCATGAAAATATCCAAAATTGCTAATCGCGATTAGCCGCGATACTAACGGAGTTGACTACAAAGCAACGCAAAAAGACCTTGACCTTTGATAATAATAACTTACCATTGTAAAAAGTGCCATGAGGAAACAAGCATGGCTTTGGAAATATTGTCGAAGGTGGTGTATGGGCAGAAGTTTGTGCCACCACAAACTGAATTTGTATTGTTTAACTTGAATAATTGAATTTAAAAACTGAATCTGAATAGCACAATTTGAAATTGAATTTGTTAGTTTGAAACTGAATTACAATGAAGTTGAAACTGAATGTAATATTTTGAATTTGAATTCAGTTGCACTGAAAATTCAAATATATATACTTTAACATTCAGTTCTCACATTTCAAATTCAGTTCAGAAATTCAGATTCACTCTAAAAATTCAAATTCAGATTTTTACTGGGACAGACATCCGGGGCCTTAAGGAAAAGCAATTGAGTGCCGATGCACGAGCTCGTAAACAGACACCACACCAGTCTATACCACATCAGTTTTCACCATGTCAAAGCATGTCCAAAGGCGACAGGTTTGTATAAACGTATATAATATAAGACAAAACTTTACAAGCTATACAATTGATAGCAGGACTGTTAGATCTGGAAAAAGTGGCACAGTTAACTTGCTTAAATAATAGATTTCGGACCCAGCCATATTTCATTAACTTGCACACACAGACCAGGGCTCGGCAATTATGGCCGACGGAGCAACTAACAAAAACTACGTGGTACCAGGTAAATCTGCCCAATAGAAAAGCTGAAAAGCGGAGCCGTGTGGTCGAGTCGAGCTGTTTCGTAGCAATAGAAATGCTTTGAAGGCGAGTAGAGGCGAGGCGCGTAGAGTTGAGCTGGTACAGAAATCCGACTCCCCGGACAAATCGCAATCCCTTTCTCGTGAACGTGCCTCCCACATTATTAATACTGAAGCGAGTCACTTTATTACCACAGTTTTTTTACCACAGTGTGTACATGGATATGCACATGTCTGCTTCATACAGAATAACAGAATATAATTTTCATTAAATACAGGCCAGTAAGTGTTTACAGCATCTCATCCTGTAGACTACCTGCAAAAAGCACAAGTGTTTAGATTCAATAAAAAGTAGTGTATAGGGGAGTATGATTTTGGCAGCACAGCTATTTTCATTGTATAACCATAAGCTTTACAAGATGTAAAAATGTAAATTTGAAAAAAATGAATGAAATAAATAATGCTTTTTGGGACCTTAATGTACCGGAAAATAACTATTCATTTAAAAAAACTTTCCAAGGTTCCTTTACATCCTTAGCTTTTTAAGTGTCAATTATCACTAAAGATCTGTTTTATTTCTATTTTTAAAATGCAATTAGCCTAAGCAATAAAAAACATGCATTTGACTCATAGTTTATTACAGACATGTATTTGATGAACTCTATATAAAGCCTACCTTCATGAAAAAAGTATTATTAAATAATTTTATTTGTAATGACATTCATGTGCAATGGGGAGAGTAATACATTATTTTCCTACGAAGCCCCGTGTGTTTAACACACACCTTAACAGTTTTGTACTGACAGCTGGTAGCTTTATTCCTTTATTCCACTAGTTAACTTTTTGTTAATTCATTTAAGTGTAGCCAAAGCTTCCATGCAGGAACTGTGTGCTTGCTGTATGAAAAATCGATCAATAAATGGATATGACAAAGGAAGTGCATTTAAACTCGCTTGTCGCTTCAGCGCATATTAATAATGTTGGAGGCGCGTTCACGCGAAGGGGATTGCGATTTTTCTGGTGAGTCGGATTTCGGTACAACACCGGCTCAACTCTACCCGCCTCGATTTTACTCGCCTTTAAGGCATTCCCATTGCTACAAAACAGCTCGACTCGACTACACGGCTCGCCTTTTCAGCTTTTCTATTGGGCAAATTTACCTGGTACCACGTAGTTTTTGTTAGTTGCTCTGTCGTTAATGAAATATGTCTGGGTCCGAAATCTTTCATTAAGCACGTAAACTGTGCCACATTTTCCATATCTAACAGTCCTGATATCATTTGTATAGCTTGTAAAGTTGTCTTATACGTTTATACAAACCTGTCGCCTTTGGACATGCTTTGACATGACATGGTGAAAACTGATGCGGTGCAGCCTGGTGTGGAGTCTGTGGACGAGTTCGTGCATCGGCATTCAATTGCTTTTCTTAAGGCCCCGGATGTCTGTGGTGGTTTTTCTCCATATAGCGGTGACCCAAGCCATCCAAAGCCTCTTTGTATTTTCGTACACCAGGTCTCCATGTGTCTTCCCAAGTACGAAAATGGTAAAAACTACTAACATTTTTTTTAGGCGTTTGCCCTGTCGACAATGAGACCTATTACAGCAGTTCACGATGCAGCAATACTGAGCCATTTTTCCTGAAATAACCTTAATAATAACCTTAATATTATCAAATGAACAACGAATTCTATACAGTACTACAGTAACCTACTATGATTCCCAGAATTCATTGCGATGTGACGAAACAATCCCGAACTCTATGTACTTAATGAAACTGAACGCACCTCGTTCGTAAGCCCCACCCATTTCCACGCCTTCCTTAACCGTGCTCGTTTTCTGAAATCCACAGTGGTAAATCGAAATTAGAGTTAACGGATAACGAGCAGTGAATCGATTATCCGTTTTCTAAGTTAGGGCACTAAAACGGTTGGCGGTGAGGAACAAGGACCCCTACAGGCAGGCCATGATAGCAACCATACTCTCTGCTTACCCACCCATGCATGCACTTGTATTCTGGGCAGAATGTTGTTTGGTGTTGTCCTGCTGGAAATTCTATCTACAGAATATACATGTTCAAAATGCAGACGCTGCAGGTCCTTTTTTCCATTAGCATCATGAAGCACTTCTCTGTTCTGCCCTAAAGTACTTCCTGGTAGGTTGTTTGAGTTTCTGTGCGTCCAAATGTGATCTTGTCATAGAGGGTTTGTGGCTAAATGGGATAGACATCCAAGAAGAAACCATTTATCATTATGAAACATAGACAGTTTATAGTAGGATCAATATTTAGATTTTATATTCACAAAGACTGTTTTCAATGTTGTAAGAGTTTATGTCATATCAGTCAGTTATTTTGTGTGATCAGATATGACTATTCTCACCGGGTTTGGTTTTGAGAATGTACACTCATCAACCGTCTCATAGATGGACATTGGGTTTATTTGACTGTTTGATCTGGTCTGGAATAAAGACAAATTACATTTTACATTAAACCAAAAAAATAACATACAAGGATGCATAGAAAATCAACATATTCAAACAAATTATGCACAGTTGTAAACAAAATATACTTTATAAACTGTAATTCTGGTCAACATTATTGGCATCACTTTAATTTTAGGTTCATCATGTACAATATCTCCTGCTGAAAAGTTGGTAATGAAACAGCACTCATGAATTTAATATAGAACAGCACAGTATTAATCAAACTCAATTCATAAGAGAAATGGGAGAAAAAAATATAGAAAATAAAATAATTCCATGATACAATTATTAAAACTTGATTTTCAATGCTTTCAAATTAGACAAACCTGTGATCAATTATCAGTGCTCATATGGCTTGACTTAACTAATGAATGATGGACTTAATTATAAAAGTTGACACTTTTATTCCATGTGATTTTTTCCAAGCTTTAAATATCCCAAGGAGCACTGTGCAAGCGATAATATTGAAATGGAAGGAGTATCAGACCACTGCAAATCTACCAAGACCCAGCCGTCCCTCTAAACTTTCAGCTCACAGAAGGAGAAGACTGATCAGAGATGCAGCCAAGAGGCCCATGATCACTCTGGATGAACTGCAGAGATCTACAGCTGAGGTGGGCGAGACTGTCCATAGGACAACAATCAGTCATATACTGCACAAATCTGGCCTTTATGGAGGAGTGGCAAGAAGAAAGCCATTTCTGAAAGATATCCATAAAAAGTGTCGTTTAAAGTTTGCCACAAGCCACCTGGGAGAAACACCAAACATGTGGAAGAAGGTGCTCTGGTCAGATGAAACCAAAATCGAACTTTTTGGCAACAATGAAAAATGTTATGTTTGGCGTGAAAGCAACACAGCTCATCACCCTGAATACACCATCCCCACTGTCAAACATGGTGGTGGCAGCATCATGGTTTGGGCCTTCTTTTTTTAGCAGGGACAGGGAAGATGGCTAAAGTTGATGGGAAGATGGATGGAGCAAAATACAGGACCATTCTGGAAGATGGAGTCTGCAAAAGCCCTGAGACTGGGACGGAGATTTGTCTTCCAACAAGACAATGATCCAAAACATAAAGCAAAATCTACAATGGAATGGTTCACAAATAAACATATCCAAGTTTTAGAATGGCCAAGTCAAAGTCTAGACCTGAATCCAATCAAGAATAGGGATGGGCATTTGATGAAACTGTCTTCGTCGATCGTCGGGAGAATTAACGATCGACTATTGATTAATCATTAATTTTTTTATATTAAAATTCATTGTTTATTTAACTTTTTATAAATGAAAAATCCAATGAAAATATTAAAATACCATGAGTTTTTCCTCAATGAGATCTTTATTACAAGAACAACAACGTGTGGCAGTTAAACTGGACATTTGGTTAGTCTAAACTTGAAGATATATGCGCTGCGGTGCTCTAAAGCTGCGGGACATGCAGCTGCGAGCCGGCGTTCTTAAACAGAGACCCTCGTTCCAAAATAATGAAAAAATAAAAAATGTTAAACAATAACTTAACCAAAAACATGATAATAGTCTAATTAGATCTGGCAGGTTTTTTCGAAATGC
>JACXGM010006171.1:14260-33342 GCA_016801145.1 Umbra pygmaea
TTAACAAAGCCTCATAAAAATAACTAGTAACTCACATGCAACTTCTTCACCAGTCTGCTGATTTTTGTTGAGAAAGATATAAGCATTGACATGATCTGGGGTCAGACGCGACCGCAAACTTGTGACTGTCAGTTCAGCCTCCGAAACACCGGCTCTGGGGACTGGCGTTGCCGGGATGCACAGATACCTCCGCGCTAAATAGGCCAGCCCGGGGAGAGATCTATGTGAGCGGGGATGAGCGTTTGGAAAACCCGCTCCTAGCTAACTGAGCGGTTGCTGCGCTCCGCTCTACCACTACACAGTTTTTTCAACTCCACTCAAACCCGCACATCGCTCACATGAAAAATAATGTTACTGCAAATTGCAATATTAACAAAACCCATTCATTGTGTGACCATGTATGTCGATCACTGAAATATTATAACTAAATCGACTTGAATTGTTTTAACATTGTTTAAATAAACATGAAAGTGTGACCATGTAGCCGACAAGAAGAAACAAACAGTATTTAAAGAGTACTATACAAATGTTAATACAAGACGGTAAAATCTAATTTTAGAAATGTACTGTATGTATTTTCTAAATATATATATATATATATATATATATATATATGACTGACAATAAATTGAAATGTTAACAAACTTAAAAGATTCCATGTGGTCATACAATGAAAATAGGCTATAATATAATACAAAGACAATTAACTAAAAGTTTTAATTGCTCGTTTTATAACTCGCTCTAACCAGTAGATAGTGTAGATTGTTACTTTCTTTTCGCATGTGCACGCATACCATTTCGTGCTTGCAACAGAGCCTGTCTTTTCATATTCCATAAAGACTCATCAGTCAGGGAAGTAACCTACACACGTAGAGGCTCATTAGGCTGGGCATGTCCTGACCATCTGAAGTGAGCGCGACTGGAGCGGTAGGCTACTTGAGCGATATTGAGCAAGATTCTTCTGGGCCGATACCACTACGCTCACATACTCTGCCCGGGGAACCTGATTCCTCGTCATGAATACTTTTGAAATCAAAACGTAAACTTGCAGGTAACTGATTATTGCCCTTGGGTGGTATAATTTTAATTGCTGCCACACAGGGAAATTCATTTAGGCCTAATTACATTAAAAAACGTATACGCAACGCAACCTGCATTAGTTTAATCGATAACAAATGAACTTGATCGACGAAATTCTTAATGAACAATTGTCGATCGTCGATTAATCATGCCCATCCCTAATCAAGAATCTGTGGCAAGAACTGAAAACTGCTGTTCACAAACGCTCTCCATCCAACCTCACTGAGCTCGAGCTGTTTTGCAAAGAGGAATTGGCAAAAATTTCAGTCTCTCGATGTGCAAAACTGATAGAGACATAACCCAAGTGACTTACAGCTGTAATCGCAGCAAAAGGTGGCGCTACAAAGTATTAACTTACGGGGGCTGAATAATTTTGCACGCCCAATTTTTCAGTTCTTTATTTGTTAAAAAAATTTGAAATATCCAATAAATTTCGTTCCACTTCATGATTGTGTCCCACTTGTTGTTGATTCTTCACAAAAAATTACAGTTTCATATCTTTATGTTCGAAGCCTGAAATGTGGCAAAAGGTCGAAAAGTTCAAGGGGCCCAATACTTTCGCAAGGCACTGTAGTATATACACAATACTGTGTATACACTATATACAAATTATATCGATTTTCTGACTGACCATTTTCTTCCATAAAACGTGCCTTCCATAGCAAAATCTTCATGCATGACTATGTGCCATCTCTTGCTGCAAAGCATACCTCTGTGTCATTTGCTGCTATCGGCATAAAAGGAAAAAACATCCTCCCCTGACCTCAACCCTATTGAGAACCTTTGGAGCGTCCTCAAGCAAAAGATCTATGAGGGTGGGAGGCAGTTTAATATAATCCTAAGGATTATTATTATTATTATTCTTTCTCTAAAACCGATACTACAGCCTAAACCGTACATGGTCGTGGGGGTGCCATTTTCAGGACTGGTCCAGATCACTGCAAGGACCTCAGATAGAAAAATTCAGCACTTCCACCACTAGGGGGCGCTATAGCAGAAAAAACGTGTTTGCCCTTAACCATGGATGTAATTTAGCAACATGTATGATGTCAACCAGAAGTAGGCCTTATATGCAGTGCTCAAAGTGGTAAGTGGCATTTTACTCTAATGCGTTAAAATGGGTGTCCTGACTCTCTGTGGTCACTAAAGATCCCATGGCACTATTTGTAAGAGTAGGGGTGCTACCCCGGTGTCCTGGGGATAAATAACAATAAATTGTTGTTGTACCAGCAATATCTCCAAGTTTTGTTTTTCACTGTAGAAATCTCAAATGTCATAATGATTGAACAATGCAAGAAAGTACCGACACCTTTTTTTCCCACTTCAAACACTGCTTATATGATATGTTAATATTCAGGTGAGCAAGGAAATATTTATCTTCCACTGCTATAGCCATATTATGTGAGCTATGGCATCAACTTAGATTTTTTCTGTTTATGTAAAAGCTTCAAAGTCAATAATGAACCTTTTAATAATGAATCCCTGTGCAGGGAGAATTTTATAATTAATGAGGTTGTTTGGGAGTTTATATTGGAATGCAAAATTATTTTAGTCCATCTTCTCTTATTGCTTGCGTTGACCTAACATGTGTTTCTCACTATAGCTCATAAAAATAAATTATTATAAATATTACACATTGAAGCTTTCAATATATATATAGGCTTTATTTAAGCTTTACATTTTATAATACACTGCTCAAAAAATAAAGGGAACACTTAAACAACACAACTCCAAGTCAATCACACTTCTGTGAAATCACACTGACCACTCAGGAAGCAACACTAATTGAAAATAAATTTCACATGCTGTTGTGCAAATGGAACAGACAACAGGTGGAAATTATAGGCAATTAGCAAGACACCCCCAATAAAGGAGTGGCTCTGCAGGTGGTGACCACAGACCACTTCTCAGTTCCTATGCTTCCTGGCTGATGTTTTGGTCACTTTTGAAGGCTGGCAGTGCTTTCACTCTAGTGGTAGCATGAGATGGAGTCTACAACCCACACAAGTGGCTCAGGTAGTGCAGGTCATCCAGGATGGCACATCAATGCGAGCTGTGGCAAGAAGGTATGCTGTGTCTGTCAGCGTAGTGTCCAGAGCATGGAGGCGCTACCAGGAGACAGGCCAGTACATCAGGAGACGTGGAGGAGGCCGTATGAGGGCAACAACGCAGCAGCAGGACTGCTACCTCCGCCTTTGTGCAAGGAGGAGCAGGAGGAGCACTGCAAGAGCCCTGCAAAATGATCTCCAGCAGGCCACAAATGTGCATGTGTCCACTCAAATGGGCAGAAACAGACTCCATGAGGGTGGTATAAGGGGCCTGACGTCCACACGTGGGGGTTGTGCCTACAGACAAACACTGTGGAGGACATTTGGCATTTGCCAGAGAACACCAAGATTGGCAAATTCACCATTGGCGCCCTGTGCTCTTCACAGATGAAAGCAGGTTCACACTGAGCACGTGACAGACGTGACAGAGTCTGGAGACGCTGTGGAGAACGTTCTGCTGCCTGCAACATCCACCAGCATGACCGGTTTGGTGGTGGGTCAGTAATGGTGAGGGGGGGCATTTCTTTGGGGGGCCGCACAGCCCTCCATGTGCTCAACAGAGGTAGCCTGACTGCCATTAGGTACCGAGATGATGCTGGTGCGGTTGGCTCTGGGTTCCTCCTAATGCAAGACAATGCTAGACCTCATGTGGCTGGAGTGTGTCATCAGTTCCTGCAATAGGAAGGCATTGATGCTATGGACTGGCCCGCTCGTTCCCCAGACCTGAATCCGATTGAGCACATCTGGGACATCATGTCTTGCTACATCCAACAGCGCCATGTTGCACCACAGACTGTCCAGGAGTTGGCGGATGCTTTAGTCCAGGTCTGGGAGGACATCCCTCAGGACACCATCTGCCACCTCATCCGGAGCATGCCCAGGCGTTGTAGGGAGGTCATACGGGCACGTGGAGGCCACACACACTACTGAGCCTACTGAGCCTAATTATGACTTTACTGTAATTTTAAGGACATTACATCAAATTTGGATCAGCCTGTAGTGTGGTTTTCCACTTTGATTTTGAGTGTGACTCCATATCCAGACCTCCATGGGTTGATAAATTTGATTTTCTTTGATAATGTTTTTGTAATTTTGTCAGCACATTCAACTATGTAAAGACGAAAATATTTCATATGATTAGTTCATTCATTCATCTTAGTGTTCCCTTTACTTTTTTGAGCAGTGTATATGGATATGCTATATCTAGCCTATGTATGACTGTACAGTACACACACAGACACTCTCTTGCATTTTAAATAGTTATCTTCCTTTTGTGATCAAAAACATTGGTTTCGAAGCTCAATTCTGAGGTTGTTTTTTAAATAGTTTTTACTAAAAATAGCAACTTCTGATCAACCCACATCAATTTCTGTCTTAAATTAAGAACTTCTGGTTAGGCCACGCCCACTTCCATGCTAAGCGACGCCCATTCCGAGTACAGATACAGATAATGGTGTACTCGCTAATTCCTAGTGTTAGCACGCTGATACCCTGATCCAGTCCGGGATGAAAACCATCCGCTGTATTAGTAAAATAAGTAGGTTTGTTTTTGTATTTTACCTGTGGATTAGCCAAATTGTGAAAAAGCAGCCAAAGTTTATTGGTGCTGATTTTAAATAAATTTGATTTATTAATTTGCCAACCGCTTATCTTTTGTATGTTTTTGGGTGCAACAGTTAAAAGGAAACATCAGTTCGTTATTTCTCCACACTTTCCGTCCTTGAGCGTTATTGTAACTGATATAAATGAAATTGATTGGTGCATCATAGTTAACCTTCTTTAGTCTCCCTCCTGCTACCGAGAACAACCCCAACAAAAGTCAGATAAACCTTTTCAGACTTGTAGTCAGAAGGTTGCCCGGTCAGTAATAAAAAGTTGGAATGGTGTCTTACTTTTTTACAAAGCTGTATATGTATGTATGTATGTATGTATGTATGTATGTATGTATGTATGTATGTATGTATGTATGTATGTATGTATGTATGTATGTATGTATGTATGTATGTATGTATGTATGTATGTATGTATGTATGTATGTATGTATGTATGTATGTATGTATGTATGTATATAGCTCAGTAAAAAATGCTAACCTCAGTGAATATGTTTTGAGATACTTACATCTTTAACTCTTGAGGGTTCACCTACATCCGTATAAATTGTGTGGTCCATTTGATCATCTGTGGCTGACAAAGAAATACTGTTATTCAGTTTGATAAATGCTAGACAGTTACTAACAATATCTAAAAAGTAGTGAGTGCAGGCCCCTTTCAGTAATGAACCCCTTTTATAACTCTCTTTGATATACCTAATGTTTTTTTGTCCTTATTTTTATATTCATTGAACTTCATACAAATCCTTAAGCATCATACAATTTCAATAGTATCTTATATAATATTTCCCAACAAACAACATTTTATTTAATTATAATAATATGGTATTGCAAATAAACTTAATGCAGTACCTACCTTTGTTATGGCCCTTGCTTTTGCACAATACCACAGTTACAATGAGCATCACCACCACAGCAGTGATAACTACTGGAATTACAATGTAGAAGATGTACCACTGCATCCCTGGAAGATGGTCAAAAATAACACCTATGACAAAGTTATTATTTTAGACCATCTAGTGTTTTGAGCTCTGAAACATGCTTTACCAAATGTTATATTAAATCATATCTTATTTGACAGCAAAGGCATTAGATCACTGAATCTGTGTATATAATTGTTTTTTTTAGGATAGTTACCTGTTGAGTCATTGGTACACTCAACTTTTATAGAAGTGAAGTTAAAACTGAATATGTTGGAGGCATTGCATGTTACACTAATAGGGCCCTCTGCTGGTGAGAGAAAGAACCTCAGCAGTTGGTTGTCCCTGTATGTGTTATTCTCCATTGTCCAGGTGTAGGTGAGATCGGAGTAGCCAGATGCATTACACATCAACTGTACTGAACAGGATTGGTTGGCTGATAGCTGAACTTTCTTCTGGATCACCACCTTGGATACAGTCTCTGACAATGAGAGAGAAAAAGAGAGAAGAGATATACTTTTAAATAACTGAACCAGTGGCTCTTAAACTCTCCTGAGGACCCACAGCCATCGCACAGTTTTGTTGTAGCCCTGAACTAGCTCACCTAATTCAAGCAGGTAAGGGCTTGATGATTAGTTGAGAAGTTGATTCAGGTGTGCTAGCTTTGGGATACATCTAATATATGGAAGGGCTGGGGGTCCCCAAGGAGAGGTTTGAGAGCCACTGACCAATAACACCATATCTACAACACCAGAAGCAAGAAGACAGGATAAAACGGAGACATGTGTTTTAAATTTAACAGAGTATGCTGCAGCAAGAAAAAAAAATCATGAATCATAATGTCATAGTTACTGTAAAATAAAATTTGATTCATTAGAACAAACAAGGTGATATCAGCCTACCTTGGACATTCAGAGTAATGGTCTTAGAGGGAATCTGACCTTTTTCCCATTTACCAGTAACTTTAAAATCCCCTGAGTCTGTCAGTGTCAGGTCTCTGATTGTTAAACTGTAGTTTTTGGTGTTCATCTGTAGTCTCCCCTCAAACTGGGTTCCAGGTGTATATTTAAAAGCTGAGGTGAATTCTGCAATGAATTTTTCCCCATAATACCACTTTATAAATGTAACATTTTCCCCCTCTATGTTTGCAGGGCCAGGCAGCTCCACAGAGTCCCCCACACTCTTGTTGATGGATACAGACACACCCACACCTGAAACAAATAAAAACACAACATGTCACTCAGTAAATGGTTGAACTTAATCATGTACATTCTATTTATCCATCTACAAAGGAATAAGTGGGTTAATATTGTGATATCTGGAATAAATACAAAATTAAGACAGGCTTTTGTAGCACTTGACTATTTTTTTATTTTACCTTTATTTAACCAGGTAAGTTGACTATGAAGAATGTCTTATTTACTGCAATGACCAGGGAGCAATTAGAGAAAAGTGTATTTTTGCCCAAGGACACAACAACATCTGGCTCAGTTGTGAATCGAACTGGCAACATTCTGACTACAAGTCTGACTCCCAAACCAGTGAGCCATCTGCACCCAGATGGTGATATACTTTGCATGCATGCTTCATCTTCTGTCAAGCGTGGACTCTGTATATTGTCTTTTATAAACTTCTGTCAGATGATATTCATTGTCTTTAAGATGAGTCAGACACTGGTTAATGTTTGTGTAACGGAACACACTCCTGGACTGATCAGTATTTGTCATTTCAGGCTCACCAATATCCCATTCCACGTTTAATGTACTTTTTATCCGGACTCTCCATGACTATAATCACATGCTTTGTCCAGCCTATAGATCTTGATGGTTCATTCAACAAGCCACAGGTGTAGCCTATCCATTCATTAGTTCTATGTACATGTATTTACTTCTGGTGTGTAGTCAGGTTGTCCGTCAATGTTGCTGTTTCATGTCAGTATCACAAGGTACGTTTGTGTTAGTTGTCATGCCTATGTCAACATTAAGAAAGCATTTAGCTCTTTGTATATTAAATGCTGTTTAGTTTTTCTGTTAACCTTTGTACAGTAGTCTTAATCCCTGCTCCTGCATACAAGACATAACAGTCTAAAGCAGTCCAACAGAAACTTCCTATGGTAATTAAATCTCCTTAACAATTAACTGGAGAAATAGTACACATTCACAAGATTGGTTGGCATTGGAGACACCCTAGGCACATTCTGAAATAGGTAAAACTTTGTCTACTATACCCCCCACTTTTGAAATGTTCTGCAAAATGAGTTTAAGTTGAAAGCCATTGTGCCTATAGCACAGCTCAAAAATATGTTGATTTACGGTTTTACTGTAAATTGTGTTATTCTTGTGCTCCTGCTTTTGAGAGAAACAACAGTCACATTTTCACCCTATTTAAATGGTCAAGCTCCTCCAAAAATATACTTTTCTATACAAGTTACATCTCCCTTTTTCAGACACATTGTCATCAATCATAATCCCAATCTAAATGAGGTTCAGATGTACAGCAGATGTTTTGGAGATGCACTGCTCTGTCTGAATGAGACAAAATATGTCACTGGTATTTGGTCTTTTTTAAAACAATGACTTGTTTGCAATGTATTTCAGATACTTTACAGCAGCGATACTCAAATCTTACACCATGTGGGCCAGAGCCTGCTGGTTTTCTGTTCTACCTCTTTATTAATTGCACCCACCTGGTGTCCCATGTCTAAATAAATGCTGAATTTGAGAGTTGTAATAAAAAAATGAAGTAAACCTGGATTCAAGGGCCATATTTGAGAATGAATCACATTACAGCAATGAATCCCACCCCCCACACATTCTTGTGTGTGTGTGCCCTGTGGGGTGGGGGTGTCAGAATTTAAATTAAACAGCATGAAAGCGTCGATCCATTCTTCCTTGTATCAACGGTTCAGGCTGCTGGTGGTGGTGTAATGGTGTGGGGATATTTTCTTTACACACGTTGGACCCATTAGTACCAATTGAGCATTGTGTGTTAACTGTATTACCCTGTCATGTCTGTAATTATGTGTCCTGTCTTTTGATGTCATCTTAGCTTAAATCACTGATCCTTAAGTGTAGTTATTTTATTATTTTGTGGCGAATGGGCTGTGTACAGCACTTTGGTTATAGCGAACTGTGTTTAAATGTGCTATAAAAATAAATTTTACTTACTACTTGATAAAGTTAGCATAGCACCTGAGAAACCCATTATTTTCAATGACGGACCTGTCTGCCCACTCCAAAACTGTTGCAAAATACATTGGAGTTACTGCACACTTGATGCAAATCAGATGCAAATCAGATGGCTCAATTAAGGAGTCAGACTTGTAGTTGGATGGTTGCTTGGAATATCCCTGTACTCATTGTAAATTGCTAAATTATTTCAACATAAATTCAAAATTATGGTCTGTCCCTTCAATAGCGCCCATCCCCCTCTCTGCAGTAATTAGCTGATAGACACATCTTCCTGTGGCTATGGCGTAGGGGTGGTACAGTTCACAAAACCCTTGGTTCGGTTTGTGTCACGCTTGACGACGTAGATGTGACATGAGCAACCTGTCTAGAAGTTGTAATTCTTCTCGTAGCTCTGCCAAGAGAAATCTGAATCATTCCAAATCTTTCCTCTTGCAGAGACAGTAGGAAGTTTTTCCAATCCATCAAAACGTTGCTGAAATATTTTGTTCCAATGCTTTTCATGGACCCAGAAAAGCATCTCTCTTGACTGTATGCCTCCACGTCCCACGATTGCCTGCAAGCTTTTCCTGGACTATACAGTAATTTATTTACTGTGTGACAGAAAGTCTTGTGGTTATGACACAATAATTAGTATAATTTTACACAAACGGCTGCTACAGGGCCATAACGTGAGATAAAAGGTAATGGAGCCTTTTATACATTGTGGTTTTTCGTTAGAAATAAACAATGGACAAATTCAGTCTGTAAAGTAACACTTCAGATGTAAATTCATATGCTGTCAAAGTTACCCTAAAATGATTTGGAGTGTATGGAATGCTAATGCAAGGTGGTGCCTTGGTAGTTTCAGAATCTCCCCATAGGAGCTTCGATTTCTGGGTGCTGGCTTAACTTCTTGGGTGTGTACTAGGTAGCTGGAGGACGAGACAGGAGAAATCATGACTCTTGGCTCATTAGAAATAGCACCTCACAGGTTACAGTATTTATTACGGAAGCTGCCTGGTGCCAAGTTGAGAACTAAATATATGTACATTTTATATCCTACATAGGACTTCTAAGGTAATCGGCCAACAAAAGTGAACAGCAAGTGCAGTAGAATTACATGTAAGAGGTACAATCAATTTAATTCCGGTAAGTATAACCTTGTCTAAAGATGTTTTGTGATAGGTATAGTTATGGCCAGCTTAGGGATTCCTGCGTGCCAAATTGAGATGCGGCATGAGATCTGGGAGAATGTCCAGTGTCACATGGTCAATGCATGAGCAACCATCAGTCCATCCAGTTAAGTATTCATCAGGTTAATAAAGGCCACATACTAGCAAGCCATCTAGCTAGCTAAATAAGTTTAGCCATACAGTAGCTGTGTATATTCGTAAATTCAGTGCACTGTAGCCTCAGCTAACCTAAGTTGACTCATTTGTTGTTAAGCTTAATTAGCCAATTTGCAGTGACTAACCTCCTGTTAGTACTGTGTATTCTTGTACACTATATAAAGTATCTCACAAAAGTAAGTACACCCCTAACAATTTTGTAAATATTTAACTATTCTTGTGACAACACTGAAGAAATGTCACATTGCTACAATGTAAAGTAGTGTGTGTACAGCTTGTATAACAGTGCAAATTTGCTGTACCCTCAAAATAACTAAACACAGAACCATTAAGTGAAGATGTCCAAATTGGGCCCAAAGTATCAATATTTTGAGTGGCTACCATTATTTTCCAGCACTGCCTTAACAATCTTGGGCATGGACTTCACCAGAGCTTCACAGTTTGCCACTGGAGTTCTCTTTCATTCCTCCATGATGACATCACAGAGCCAGTGGATGTTAGATCTGTGATTTTTATCTCAAAATTAAAGTTGTTGAATATGTAATACCTGCGCATGTATACTGACTAAATACTTATATGCTCAGTGACATGTGGTTAAAGGAAACATGTGAGCGCCCTTGACCATGCCACACATGTGGAGGAGTTGCCTCTGGACAGACGACCAGAGGTAGCAAAGACGCAGCAGACACCATGCCAGGTGCAATATAATGTTCTACATTATATATATGATTGATCTCACTGAGTTCTATCAGTTTTTGTCAACAAATGCAGGGTAGACATTATTCAGTTAGTCACAGTTAAAATCTACCTAAACCAAAAACATTGGATAGATAGCAGCATTGATGAGCTGATTAAAGAGCTTTAGTTGGCATCTGCAGATGGCACAGTGAATTGTGTTTACGGACAGTGGTTTCTGGAAGTATTCCCAGGCCCATTTAGTAATGTCATTGACAAAATCATGCCGATGAGTGATGCAGGGTCGTCTGAGGGCCCGAAGACCACAGGCATCCAATAAAGGTCTTCAGCCTTGTCCCATACACACAGTGATTTCTCCAGGTTCTCTTAATCTTTTGATTATTTTATTCACTATAGATGAGATTTGCAAAGCCTTTGCAATTTGACATTGAGGAACATTGTTTTTAAAGTACAGTGAACCCTCGCTATATCGCGGTTCACCTTTCACGGCTCCGCTGCTTCACGGATTTGCAGGATGCAGTGGCTCAGTCAGAAGAGCAGTGAAATACATGTGAGTCACTATTTGTCCTACTGTACTTTGTATTTTTTTTCATAATAATTTTTCATTTTCTCCCGTTCTAATCCAATGACTCGGGTCGCGGTGGGGCGGTGCTGATCTCCGCAGTTTGAAGCCTTCAGTTCGTATTGATGATTCAAATGATTATTTTACAGTACAGTAGTTATTTGTAAAAAAAACATTTACACAGTACTTTTATTTGTTAAACAAATGCTTGGGCCTGTAAAATGGTTTTGTTCTTTGGTTTCAATGTATTATGAAGTATTTCATTGTATAATAATTGTAAAAAAAATAAAAGTTACTACTTCACAGATTTCGCCTATCACAGGTTCTTTTTGGAACGTATCTCCCGCGAAAAACGAGGGTTCACTGTATTCCTCAATATTTTTTTATGCAGTCTTTCACGGATTGGAGAGCCTCTGCCCATTTTTACTTCTGAGAGACTCTGCCTCTGTAAGACATCCCTTTTATAGCTAATCATGTTACAGACCTGATAGCAATACATTTTTTTTTTTACTTTTTAACCCATTTGTTGCCCCTGTGCCAACTTTTTTGAGACCTGTAGCAGGCATCAAATTTTAAATGAGCTCATTTAGTTGATAAAAGTGTAAAATCTCTCAGTTTAAACATTTGCTATGTTATCTATTGTGAATAAAATACTGGCTCATGTAATATGAAAGTCTTTGTTTTCATTTTATTCAAATAAAAAAAAATCCCAATTTTTCCAGGATTCAGGTTGTACTACAAATTAACAAATGTACAGTTTCATAATACGTTTTTTGTTCTGTACACATATTTATATGGTCTGTTTTCTTAAGCTGGCTACATTATGTTATAAATGTAATGTTTCATAATTAGGTTTTAGCTCAGTAAGATCATTTTTTACTGAGCTATTTCACACTATTGGCACTATTGGTTGTATGGATCATCATTTACTCAAGACAAAGTTATCTTAACACTGGTAAAAACAAGTTCCATTCATAAAAAAATCTGACACATACTTCCGTGTTAACAAAATGTAACCATAGTCGTATTTTTTCGGTTTCACACTAACAGACTAAGTGAAAAAGTAGGTTTTTGTTGGCTACATTTAGTTTTTATTGGCTACATTTTGGCTACATTTAGACCATAGTCTTTGGTGTGCTATAGTTAACGTACAGTTTAGCAAGTGTTTAATGACAGCATATAGTGCTGGGCGGTATACCGGTTCACACCGAATACCGGTATTTATTTTCGTCAGGATATGGATTTTTTATATACCGCCATACCGGTGTATTTGAATAGAAAACGTCCAGAACGCTGCGCTGTGTGACACTGCTGAATACATTGTATTCCAACCTGGAATGCTGTTTGATTCATATAGCCTACTGTACTATTTGGGTGGGCTTTTATGTCAATCTGGGGGCCATCTACAGTAGCTACTATAGAATACAACAGGAGCAATGCGGACAGAACGCGAGTGTAGCTACTGTAAATACGGCAGGAGGAACGCCCCCGAACAAGCCAAAATCATGGTAAACATTCATCTTACTTGTCTGCAGAAACAGGCACATAAAGAAAGTTTTATCTCTAAAGTTTAAAACAATTGAATTTCTAGTGGAAAATGGATACTGAAGTTGTGCTTTCTGTCTTCAGTGAAAGCATACAACCGATAGTTTGTTAGTTACTTTTCGAATTCCGATGGTCTCTATAGTAATTTACATGGTCTATGAAGTGACAGTAGTTTAAATGATTGTCTCTAAAACAGCTACATGTATATTTTACAGTCAAAACGAAGTCTGCTGTGCATATAGCAACTCTTTCATCGTAAGAATAATATAGGCTAATGGGCGGGTGAACACCATGCTACAATTAATACAATTATGAATATTGTATTAATTCCCGGTTTTCGGATAATAAAACACTTTAGCATTCGTAACTGCATTTACTTTGTAAGTCTAAGGATTTGGCCAACTGGTATATTCTGTATGAGGTGTCTATGATTATTACTGTCTGCTTGTAAAAGTGTTATACTCTGAATCTGATGAGTTAAGAGAGAAACTCTGTGAAGAGAATATACACAGTGGCGGCGACAGGCTGGGGCGAGACGGGGCTAAAGCACACCCAAGAATAAGCCTAGCACCCCCTTTAGCACCCCCTAGAAATGATTCCATATTTTCATATAAAAACATACATCTTGTTATTTTCCCTGGATAATGTACATTCGGTTTTCTAAACGGCTAAGTCCAAGTAAGTTTTGTATAGTCGTTATCTAACTAACCATCCCTGCCATCCCCGCATGCAACTGGACGTAATGAAACTGATGCGCGGTCATATAAACTCACAGTAGGCTATACTCACCGTTTGAGGATCTATTCCGTAACAAAAACTATGTTGACGTGCTACATTCTCCTAATATCCAGATAGCAAAAAGAGAGGCAGAGGCAATTTTTTTACAAGAATAAATATATTTTCCTATAAATACACTGTATTGCATGCCTGGCATATCAATTAAATACCCAATTGTCTTTGTGGAATGGATGATTACGAGTAGGAGTCATTCGGAGAACAGACAGGAGTGCTGACCTGTCCAACTTTTACAGGTGAAGGGGAAACATCTCAAATATATCTGTATCTCATTTGTCTGTTTTTTTTACCTAAATCGCTTGAATTAGGTATAATTATTTTACTATCTCGCTCATCAGGGAACTCGCTCACTCAGGGAGAGCAGTAGCGCGCGAATATGGATCTGTCCCACTATGCGTGAGAAACGTTTGTGAAATAACGAGTATTTGCGTGAAAAACGAATGGCCTTTCACATTGAAAACTCATAAATAGAGAAGTTTGATTGCTTTTTGTCCATACAATTTTGTATAACAAAAGTCATCTGCATGGTTTCCAAACGTTTCTCTGCCAACAAGGAGGAAATGCCAGCTTGCGCTTCTTCATGATCTGTCTGATCTGCAATGTCGAGGTGGCGTTCAAATTTTCGAAAAAATAATGCAGACATCTTTTTCCAACTTCACAATTTGCTCTATGATTTCATTCTCAATCAGCGGAGGATGTCAGATTCAGAATATATTATAGAGCCATGATATGCTGCTAAGTCTGCATTGACAACATGAGTGTGTCTTCTCCGCAGCACTACCAATTAACACCAAATTGAACAGGTAAAGAGTTCTTTGTCTGGCGCCGCCGCTGATTATACAATATGTGCCATTCCATAGGATATAATATATAGAATACAATTTATTTTGTATCCCACTTTAGGAAAAGCTGGTCTAAAACAACAGTACAGAACAAAAATAATGACTGCAGTTATCGTGCATAAAAAAGTTTCTATATTGCGCGCCTCCGAACCGTTTGTAAAAACGTGCATATCACGCGAAGTATATTATTCTCTAAAATACCGTAGGCTACTATTGTGGAATTATTCTACAATATTCATTCACTCATCATGACAGTAAAATAGACCATCCTAAGTCAAACTACTGCAATAATTCCTCTCTCAAACTGTAGAAAATGCTGGGAACACTTGATTATGCATGAAAAAATAAATACCGTCATATACCGTGAAACCGGTAGAATTTTCACAAATACCGTGATATACATTTTTGGTCATACCGCCCAGCCCTAACAGCATATCACAACGGTGGTAGAATTTGAAAGCGTTCTGTTTTCTCAACTGTTATAGTGTGATTGATTTAACCATGTGGAATTTGTGTATGATGCTAGATATTTCCGAATATACAAAAAGGCTGGTCATTAGAAAAAGTTTAATTAACATAGGCTCTGAACACTAATAGGATATAGAAAACCAATTTGACTGACAGGGTTCAACATCAACGATGGCCCGATGGCCCAGGGCCAGTAAGAACTAACGTCGGGCGAGTAAACAAAGATAGTCACTTGCCCGTTCGGGCCAGTGTTAAATTTTCCATTTAAATTAATAGTCTCATATTAAAATGTTTGTATGTAGCTAATATTTGTCCCTCCCCTGCTTACCTATCTCAAGTTAAAATCTCTGGTTGCATCTCAATACGCATAGTATGCATATACAGGTCCTTCAAGAAATTAGCATATTGTGAAAAAGTTCATTATTTTCCATAATGTAATGATAAAAATTAAACTTCCATATATTTTAGATTCATTGTACACCAACTGAAATATTTCAGGTCATTTATTGTTTTAATAATGATGATTTTGGCATACAGCACATGAAAACCCAAAATTCCTATCTCAAAGAAGTAGCATACTTCATCTGACCAATAAAAGAAGTGTTTGTAATCCAAAAAAAAAAGAAAGTCAACCTTCAAATAATTATGTTCAGTTATGCACTCAATACTTGGTCGGGAATCGTTTTTGGCATTTCCTTCTCCCCAGTCTTCCTCCAGACTCTGGCACCTTGATTTCCGAATGACATGCAAAATTTGTTGTTAGTCAGGCGCTTCTGCCGATGTTTCTGGTTCAAAAGTGGCTTGACCTGGGGAATGCGGCACCTATAGCCCATTTCCTGCACACGCCTGTGCACAGTGGCTCTGGATGTTTGTACTCCAGACTCAGTCCACTACTTCCGCAGGTCATCCAAGGTCTGGAATCGGTCCTTCTCCACAATCTTCCTCAGGGTCCGGTCACTTCTTGTCGTTGTGCAGCCTTTTTTGCCACACTTTTTCCTTCCCACAAACTTCCCACTGAGGTGCCTTGATACAGCACTCTGGGAAAAGCCTATTTGTTCAGAAATTTCTTTTTGTGTCTTACCCTCTTGCTTGAGGGTGTCAATGATGGCCTTCTGGACAGCAGTCAGGTCGGCAGTCTTACCCATGATTGCGGTTTTGTGTAATGAAACAGGCTGGGAGTTTTTAAAAGCCTCAGGAATCTTTTGCAGGTGTTTAGAGTTAATTAGTTGATTCAGATGATTAGGTTAATAGCTCGTTTAGAGACCCTTTTCATGATATGCTAATTCTTTGAGATAGCAATTTGGGGTTTTCATGAGCTGTATGCCAAAATCATCAGTATTAAAACAATAAATGACCTGAAATATTTCAGTTGGTGTGCAATGAATCTAAAATATATGAAAGTTTAATTTTTATCATTACATTATGGAAAATAATGAACTTTATCACAATATGCTAATTTCTTGAGAAGGACCTGTAGTATGCCAGACTACGATTAGTATGTCCCAAACCATAGTACGCAAATATAGTATGTCAGAAGTCCCCCGATGGTCTACTATTCCGGGGGATTTTCGAAGTAGGCAACCCTGCATGCTTTTTGGGCTGATATAGCTCACAATCCTTTGCGACACAGAATAGGAGGTTTTTCCCGAAGCCCTTGTTGTGCCGAAACCAGACCCCCTGCAAGAAACGTCCCCCCTTCACGTGAGCGCGCACGCACGCACGCAAGCTACTGTATGCTTCTTTGCTGTCACTTTTCGGATAGTTTTCGCTTCACTCCGTTGTCAATTTAACAATATTTCTCTAATGTTTTTCAACTAATGTTTGTTGTTGAAAATATTGTTTATTTTAGGGACAGGAAGTGAAGGCGTGATTAGGTAGGCACAGACTTAACTAAAGCCCTGATGAAAATGCGGTGTTAATTACATTTGAATCCAGATCTACGGAGAAATCTCCGCCATAGTGTAGATGTGAGATGGAAGCGATCACACAGCTAGGGCTGGACGTGTTGTTCATATGCAGCATTTTAACTGTTAAGTTCAATAACTTTGTGACCTATACCATCGTTATATCAATGATATATTATTATTCAGTTATAATTCACTGATTGGGAGTATATTTATTCTTAAATACTAAATAGCAGAGATGGTTACAAGTCTCTGAGCTAGAGTCCGAGTCAAGTCTCAAGTCTCTGAGCTAGAGTCCAAGTCAAGTCTCAAGTCTCTGAGCTAGAGTCCAAGTCAAGTCTCAAGTCTTTGAGCTAGAGTCCAAGTCAAGTCTCAAGTCTCTCATGGTTATGAGTGTTGTATTACCTGCTGCGTTCCATCCCGGCTGCTTAGAACACTACATAGCTATACAGTATAAATACAGCATGTAAATGAAATACAGTATGTTATTATGACTACTTAATACTGTAGTAGCTTTGATGATTTGTTTGGTGTATATAAATCAGTGTAATCAGGCTATTGCAATATATGACAAACACCAGGAATACTTTAGTTTAAAATGAATAACTATATTTTGCCTTATAACATGGACATGCAGGATAGTTCACACCAAATATTGAGGTACTAAAGAAGAAAGAATTTGCTTGTCTGTTGCTGAATCATAATGACAGACCTTGCCTCCTATTGTGCAGGTTCTGTGGGACCATGAGAACTTAATACAGAAAATATTATACCTCACCGTGCCATAATTTACATCCTCCTCCCAACTAGTGCAAACTGTAAAAAACCAAATTGTAGGAAAATGCAAAACGCTATTGCTGCCAAACAGAAGGTCAATTAATACACAGTTACTCTAAAAGTATTAGCAATAATAATGGTAAAAGCTTATAAACTACGGTAAGTCAACACATCCCCCAGAATCTCAAGTCCAGTGTAACGTTACCCATATAAAACAGGTAACGTTACATGATCAACATTAACCTGTAACCTGTTTGAAGCCACTTAATAATTAACGCGGTGGCAGCCAGCGGGACGTAAATTATTACGTTCATCAACTACCACAAGTTTGACAAGCAAACAAACGCTCATTCATCTTTTCATAACATCTAGCGCAGTGTTTTTCAAAGTATGGGTCCCGACCCACCGGTGGGTCGCGGGAGATTAAAATTGGGTCGTCAAATATGTTTTCATAATTATTTTGTCATGGTTCTTTCATGATTAAAATGTTATAGTTGACAGTACACCTCCACATTGGGCAGTGTACTGAACTGAGCAGATGTGTAGGTCAAGCGGGTCCTACAGTATGATTAATACATTGTGAAGAACACGGACATATAGCGGAATCCAGACATTAACGTGCAATTCAACAAAATAAAAATATAAAAAATCCTAATCTTAAAATTCCAATATATTCACATGAAGTTATAATTAAGTTATAATTACCACCGCATATCGCCTATTCTGAAAGTAATGTGAATTTGTGCGCAGTGTCCTCCAAATGTGGTGTGTGTGTCTCCCAGCACTCGCCTCTCTATTGCGAAGTGCTTGTAACATCACTTCTTCCCTTCTACACTACATTCCCTAAAAAGAGACAACAGTGTTTCTTGGGAGTTTGTGCGTAACTTTAGGCTACTTCAGTGAAAAATGTAATAGCAAACTTCCACGGATGGAGTGAAATTCCATCCATCCATCCATCCATCCATCCATCCATCCATCCTCGTCCGCTTATCCAGTATCGGGTCGCGGGGGCAGCAGCTCCAGCAGGGGACCCCAAACGTCCTTTTCCCGAGCCACATTAACCAGCTCCGACTGGGGGATCCCGAGGCGTTCCCAGGCCAGGTTGGAGATATAATCCCGCCAACTAGTCCTGGGTCTTCCCCGAGGCCTCCTCCCAGCTGGACGTGCCTGGAACACCTCCCTAGGGAGGCGCCCAGGGGGCATCCTTACCAGATGCCCAAACCACCTCAACTGGCTCCTTTCGACGCAAAGGAGCAGCGGCTCTACTCTGAGATCCTCACGGATGACTGAGCTTCTCACCCTATCTCTAAGGGAGA
>JACXGM010006172.1:0-33374 GCA_016801145.1 Umbra pygmaea
CGGACCCCCGTCGCTGACGACGCCGTCTTCCGGACCCCCGTCGCTGACGACGCCATCCTTCGGACTCCCAGTCACCCTGCCTGCGTCTGGGCTCCCAGACACCCTGCCTGCATCTGGGCTCCCAGACACCCTGCCTGCGTCTGGGCTCCCAGACACCCTGCCTGTGACAGGGCTCCCAGACACTCTGCCCGTGACTGGGCTCCCAGACACCCTGCCACCGGGGCCCGTTGAACTGTTTTGCCCCTGGCCGCCACCTGAACTGCTTTGCCCCTGGCCGCCACCTGAACTGCTTTGCCCCTGGCCGCCACCTGAACTGCTTTGCCCCTGGCCGCCACCTGCCCTGCTTTGCCCCTGGCCGCCAGCTCTACTGCCTTGCCCCTGGCCGCCACCTGACCCAGGGTCCCTCTCTGTCCCCTCTGGCCCAGGGCCGCCTTCTGTCCCCCCTGACCCTGGGCCGCCTTCTCTCTCCCGGCTGTGGGCCCCTTGGTCTTGCCCACTCCGGTGTTGTGGGCGTTGGGGGGGGATTCTGTAACGTCCAGCCCTAGTGGGCTGGTTATGGACTATATTTTGTTTTAGTGTCTTTTGTGGTTTTGTCTCCCTTGTTGCTTTCAGTGTTTACACTGTGGTTTTTTTGTTAGATTTATTCCTCATGTGTCCTCATTGTTATTGCCCTGTGTGTGTTTGTGTTCAGGTTCCTCCCCAATGTGTGGTAGAGGCCTCCCTCTTGTGCCCCTGTTGTGTATTGCATGTTCCCACATTTCACTCCCATGTCTTGTCACATGTTTCTTGTTAACCAATAGATCACGGTGTAGTTAATTTCCAAGTCCAGATGTCTTACATTGTCATCGTTAGTATGTGTATTTAGGTTTAGTGTTTGGTCTTGTCTCTTGTCGTTCAATGTTTCCTGTACGCGTTCCTGTGTGTGTCCCTTTGATTTATTCTTAAAGCCCCACGTGGCAGTTTTCTTTTCATTGTCAAATAAAACATATTGGATGATTGTACCTTCACGTCTGTCTCTACCTGTGGAACGTGACACTAGCTAACGGAATGCATCTGAAATGGCCCTCCCTAACTGTACAGTAAAGTAAAAAATGGTTTTTGGACTTGTGGAAAGATGTCACTGAAATTAGCTTCACTACAGACATTTGGAGTTCAGGCATGTGTCCCATGACATAGCATTAAAATCTCGGTATTGGATCGGTACTCTACATCGGCAGATACTCGGGAGGTACTGAGTTTAGCACTGGGATCGGTATCGGCAATAAAAAGTGGTATTGTGCATCTCTAAGAGTAGCATAGCAACCCACACAATAAAAACTGTCCTTTGTAATTCTGGTAGCAACCAGAGATCCACTGGTATTTGGACAGTGAAAAAATGTTTTTAGCTTTGTATTTTAACCACATTGACAACCATGTAGAATTTGGAGCACTTTAAGTATATCTTTTTTTGACAGTAAAGAATGTTTGCTTAGGTCACATCATTTGCCTGATTGCCTGGTGTCTAGAAGCCTTGGACAGAACCAGATACTAGGTATCTTCCTTGGTAATGCTTTGCCAGGCAGGTCTGTAGTACAGCCATCTTTAGTTTCTGCTTATTTCCAAGACATTTGGTCTTTTGTCAGCATGTGAAAGGCGTAAATGGGATTCAGGTTCTTTAAATTGGCCAGTCAAGGATATTTCACTTTTTTTCCCTCGCTTCTCCACCCCTTCCCCCACTTTTATGCTTCCTGTTGAACTTCCTGTATGGTCGTATGGCAAGTTTCTGTCAGTCATTGCAAGTTCATCTCAGTCATGGAAAGTTCCTCTCAGTCTGTAAACAAAGACGAGTGGTGTGTATTAGGGCATACAATAGAACACATTTTTTTTTTTGTTTGGTGCCTTTTAAATACAACAACCCAATTAATTTAAAAGTTAATTCAAAAGTAGTACGTCTTCCTATTCATGAGTATAATTAATTGCCTTTTTTGCTGATTAGTTGTGGAGTCAGACACAGGTTTTCCTGCTACTGTTTTATTAGCAATATAGCACAAAATAACAACAGGCTCAATACCTGGGATTGGTTAAAGTAATCCCAGTGTGCACAATAATTTGAAAGACATCTTTTCAACTTCTATTCAATGTCTTTTCAATAACAAAGACATCTTTTTGGGGGGCGTAGTGGGCTAAGTTGCTGCATTGCAGGACAGTCTGAATCATGATAGTCAGTGGTTTGAGCCTGACTATGGGTTCGCTGACTTTCCCTGGACTTCCTGCACGAGGTAGCACAAATTGGCATAGCACTGCTCGGGATTTGTGTTGGATAAATCAGATTATCTATCCTGCCACATCACTGTCTAGCAGCTCCTTGTGTGCAGATCAAGCACCTGTAAATTCAGTCACAGATGTATAGTTGGTGAACTTTATAATCCCGTGCATGATCTGACTAAAGGCTTCCATGTTGGATGAACATGTGGTTAGACATGTGGTTAGACCATGTGTGCGCCACTAGCCATCCCACAGATCATTACAAGGAGTTGCATAGCTGCTGACAAGGCAAGTTTAGTGGAAATTGGAAAGAAAATTAAGGTTTAAACGTTGTGTGCTTATAGGTATGTCCCAAAAAAAGGCTGCTGAAAAAGGCAGAAAACAGAAAAGGTCTATGTGAAATATATATTTATGTACCATTGTACTTGCCACCCAAGGCAGACGGCACTGGCAACAATGAGTCTACATAGTATTTTCTGGTATAACAGCCAATAAAGAGAAAATAACGCACAACTGATGACATGACTAAAATAATTGTCTATATACTGTATATATACAGTATGTATATATATATATTATATATAGAGCTGAACAGTCCCGCCCCATCGTCCGAGAGAGCTTGGATTCCGGAAGTATATTTCCCATTCATTTCTCCCATTGACTTCTGGAAAAATCTGTATATAAAGAGTTTTAGACCATGCCTTAGGCTAACCAGCTATGAAGTGACTCATAAGCATACAAAATATAATTTCAAGTGAAAAAATGAACCGCAAATCCCAAAAAAGTCAAAGGTACAAGACTGTGTACATTCTTTATTCCGAGTAAAGGAACTACTCATCCCATAAAACATTGCGAGTGTTATTTTTCCGCCTTTACATTACTTTAAATGACCTAACTTTAGCTAATTTCACTTACACAATGTCATACTTGAAATATTATGTAATCTACAGCTCAGTAAACGTACTTACAGTTCTCTAACTATCCATACTTTTTGCTACGACACAGGCGTACGACTCGGGCAGCCTGCCAGAGTTCGAAACGCAAAGCTTTTTCGCGGGCTCAGTAAACGTTTCCATGGTAACCGCAAGTTTGTCTCCATGACATCATGGATTTCCACCAATCAGAGGCATCACTGCTGGTTTAGGATTGTGGGTAATGAAGTACTTATCCAAGATATCGCAAATAAAATACATTTATCTCAAAACAAGGTTGGTGCCCCATGTACTTTTGACGTCTATATGAGCATATACAATCACTTTGTCATGTCGTAGCTGGTTTTAAGTCTACCATCGACGCTTATGATTTTATGGCTTATACTCGAATTGTTAATGGAGAAAATGTATTGTATTCTTACTTCCGGAGTCGGCTGTGGGCGGGACTGTTGAGGTCTATATGTATATGTATATATACTGTATATATATATATATATAGATATACTACAAGCCTGATGCCATACAGGTGTGCGTAATGGCTAACTGGAGACAGAATGGAACAATGGTGTTAAAAAGCTGGGGGAGTCGATCGCTGGAGTGGGGGGAGCCCCAGGTCAGAAAGATATGAAAGCCTGTGCATATTACATAGCCTGAGCTTATTGTTCAGCCATTTCAAACTTGGTAATTAATTACCAACACTTGTGCCTTGTGATTTTAAAACATTTGGTCTATGGTAGCATTAGAAAAACTTTACCTAGAAATAAATGTATCTTCTTACACCATGCTACAAAATTGAAATGGTGTCTGTGCATATTACACAGCCTGATAATTAGCACTCAAATTCAGTGTGTGTTCAAACAACGCACAAAGAACATTGTAGGCTATGGAGTTCCAGTAGTAGCCTACTCTGGCTGGCAAAACTTTGAGGAAGGATTTTTCAGTTCAGCTACAATCTTGTCAACATTTAAAGCACCATACAATTACCATTGTTCATGCTATTACAGTGTATGATATACAAATTTAAACATACCCCTGAAGAATAGATAATAGATGTACCATTTTTAAAAGCAAACGTGTACCATTTTTAAAGCAAACGTGAGTGAGCAGGCAAAACAATTTGTTTTTATTTCTCTTGGAAGTCATATTCAATTGTAGGTCATTACAGAATGAAACAATCATAAAGCAAAACATGCCAACAAAGAAAGCAATGTAATGTCCCTTGTTCAAAAGTCTGCTTACCCTCAGTTCTCAATACAGTTTATTGCCCCCTTTAGCATCAATGACAGCGTGCAGTTATTTGTGATAGTTGTCTATGAGGCCCTGAATTCTTGCCCATTTGTTTTAGCAAAATGCTTCCAGGTCATGCAAAGTCTTTGGTCATCTTGCATGAACCGCACCTTAGAGATCTCCCCAGAGTGTCTTGATGATATTAAGGTCAGGAGACTGTGATGGACACTCCAGAACCTTCACCTCTTTCTGCTGTAACCACTGGAGGGTCAACTTGGCCTTGTGCTTAGGGTCATTGTTGTACTGGAATGTCCAAGAGCGTCCCATGCGCAGCTTTCATGCGGAAGAATGCAAATTGTCTGTCAGTATTGTCCGATAACATGCTGCATTTATCTTGCCACTTACTTTCACAAGGTTCCTCATGCCATTAGAGCTCACACAACCCCAAAACATCAGTGAGACACCACTCCAGGCCTTTTCACTCCAGGCCTTATTGACACTTCTCCGAACATAGCGCTTATGGTTGTGACCATAAAGCTCTATTTTGGTCTTGTCACTCCAAATTACAGTAAGCCAGAAGTTGTGAAGAGTGTCTAGTTGTTGTCGGGCATATTGTAACCAGGCTTTTTTGTGGTACTGGTGCAGTAAAGGCTTCTTTCTGGCAACTCGCCCATGCACCAAATTTTTGTTCAAGTATTTGCTTCTTGAAACAACCTCACCATCTTTTTGCAGAGCAGCCTGTATGTTTTTTTATCCTGAACAATTCTTCTGGCAGTTTTGGCTGAGATCCCTAAATCTCCCACTTCTTAATAAGTGACTGAATAGTACTGACTGGCATTTGCAAGGTTTGGATATATTTTTATACCCTTTTCCAATTTTATGCAGTTCCAGTACCTTATTATGCAGGTATTTTGACAGTTATTTTCTGTTCCACATGGCTCAGTATCTAGCCTGCTCAGTGCATCCATGTGACAGCTACCGTAATATATACACAGACTATTTATACACAGACACTAATTGCAATTTCAAATGCCACAGGTGTTTTAATTGCCATTTTAACTTGTGCGTGTACCTTGTATGTCTGCAACAAGGCCAAACATGCAAGGGTATGTAAACTTTTGATCAAGGCCATTTGGTTGATTTCTCTTATCAGTATGGTTTACAAAGGAGCAAAACAACTACAGTATGTGATAATTAATGGCTTCATATGATCACTACTGTTACATTACAATCAGATTCTCTGCATGAACAGTCATATTGTCAAAATCGATGTAGAAATTTCACAATTTCTGCCAGGGTATTCAAACTTATGAGCACAACTATATCCTTGGAGGGTCGCACAGGCCTCCATGCTGTTAGGTACCAGAATTAAATCCTCAGAACCATCATCAACCAAACGTTGGTTGAGTCCTGGGTTCCTCTTGGTGCAGGACAATTCCCGGCCTCATGTGGCCAGAGTTTGTAGGCAGTTCCTGAATGACAAAAGCATTGATGCCATTGACTGGCCCTCACGTTCTTCCGACCTGTATCTAATTGAGAACCTCTGGGACATTAAGTATTGTGCATCTGATGCCGCCAAGTAGCGTCACAGACTGTCCAGGAGTTCACTGATGCACTGATCAAGGTCTTGGAGGTGATCCCCCAGAAAACCATCTGTTGTCTCATCAGGAGCATGCCCAGACGTCGGGAGTGCATACAGGCACTTGGGGCCATACACACTTGCTAAGTTTGAACAGCCTGTGATTTCAATTGTTTACTGTGCTTTTTGGTGTGAGTTGGAATCTGGCCCTCAATCGGTTGTTGATTTTAGTTTCCGTTGACCGCTATGACGTCATTTGTACACAATGTACAGGCTGTCAAGGCCTCCCCCTCCTGGCTTGACTGTGTCAGTTATGCAGTCTCCTTGTTATGTGTTGGTTTCCCCATAGACTGTCTTGTTATTCATTGTTTGCACCTGCTTCAGTCATTACCCAAAATATCGCTTGGATTCATATTCAAACATTTACAGCTGTTTTTACTTACGTCGTTAGAACATGTATTTAGCTCCAGGATTGGTTTGAGTAGCTGTCAGTCATAGTCGATGTGTAATGTTGTTTGTTGGGTGCGGTGCTGTTTATTAGTGTATTCATTTTTATTACAAGTGTATTTTTGTATAAAATCCCTGTATGGTTTGAATCCCTACACACTTGTCTCGGTTCATTGGTGCAAAATGTGCAAAATGCACTGCTCTGTGAGATTTTAAAGACAGTCTACTTTCCAGTGTTGGGTAAAGTAGCTTGTACAGTCACATTCCAGCTACTTGCTGAGTTCACAGGTTTTGGGAAGTCCCTAATTAAGACCAAAATGATCATGTAAATGGAGTTCATATCCTAATGTTGACCATGATTGATATTTTCTGTACTATTTCTATTTGTTTTATAGGTTATTTTTTAAGATATGAACTGCATTTACCTGATCATTTTGTCTTAATTAGGGACTTCCCAAAACTTGTGAACTCAACATGTAACTGGAATGTAACTGGAATGTAACTGAAAAGTAGCTTTACCCAACACTGATATTCAACAATGTGTTTTCTATTTTTTAGCATCATACTAGTCTTGTTCCTATAAATGAAACCCATTTTAACTCTTAGGTTTTTAACCAACTCATCAACATGCATATTAAAGGAGAGCCTATCATCAATCCCTATTCCCAGATATTTATATGGGGGCACCATGCAATGTACGAATGCATAAATAATCAGATGAATTCAGACATGCATTTGAGAAAAACATATACTTGGTTTGAGTTTGGACAGTTGAAAATCAGGCTATTTTAGTTGACCACATTTCTTTTGTACCATTATTTAACCAGGCAAGTTGACTAAGAACCAAAATCTTATATACAGAAACAGACTGATTAAAACTAATTTAGGACTAATGTGGTCTGAGCTGTCTGAGGTATGTGGGTGTGTGGTAGGATGAGCAGAATCAGAAATAGATAAATGACTCAACTTGGATGCAAGGTGTTTCAGTATGGATGTGGACATTAAAGGACAATTCCACAGTAAATTAGTTGGGATAGTATTATACAATATTATTACGTATATTCTGTTTTGAAGTTCTTTTCTTAGGCTATTGTATTGCATAAGATAAGATAAGATAAGATGAGACTTTATTAATTCCCCATAGGGGAAATTTCGGTTGACATTGCAGCACAAGCGAGTATAAAAGGGAGTATAGGCCTAATTTCCCCTATTCTCTGTAATCTCAACACATGGATTTCCCTAAGGGGTTAATTCCTTATCTTTTTACTTGTAGCTGAGCCATTCATGTCATGTACATACAGCTTTCATTTAATATGTCTTCTAATTTCGAAACCAGATTATGAATAATCAAACCACATAATAAATTACACTAACCATGGTACTTTTATAGTTATTTGATAGTTTCAATCGAAAGAGTAAATTTTTCAATGATAATTTAATAGTTGTGCATATCGTGCATATAGAGAAAACATGATTGTTTTTCAGTAGGCCCGATATTATCTGATATCATATGATTAATGATTATTCCATTAATGGGAACATGTGTGCATTCGTGGCTGTGCGGATGTGATAGTGCTTACTGTGGCGGTGAAACTTAAATACAAGCCAACTTGCCTGCCTTTATTTCCGGGCCGGAGTTTTGGGGGACCTTGGTTGGTAGTGTAAACTGGGATTTATTTCATGAACAAATTAAAATGTGATGCATGTTGCGTGGACTTATTAAACCATCAAGATAATTGTATCAACATTTTTCATTTATCTGTTATAACACCTGTCGTGTTTTTAAACATCAATGTTTTGGGGTTTCCCTTCATTGTTTGGTTTGTAAGCAAAGTACTTCCATATTTTACTACAAGCACCATGCTTTTCCTCAAGGACAACTGTGCTGCATTGCCATTTTCTTTAAACAGCTGGCTTTTGCTCTCTCTAACATTTCTACACAGACACATTCTCACAGGGCAATAGGCACGCCCACTTCCTTAACGTTTTCCAATGGAAATTATGTTGCCAGACACCTATAAAAGATGCATTTTATAATGCAATCTTTTAATGGAGTATTGAAATATGTAAAATGTTAGTATAGTTACCTTTTGAAATTCTGCTACCCTGGTACCTTTTCAGTACCAATTTACCGCACATCCCCAATTCACCGTAACTAGTAAAATTCACGTGTCACAAAATTGTCCGGGAGGTATATGCCCTATCTTGCTTCAGTAGGTACAGATAGAACAATAATTTGTCACCGAATACTTTTCGAAAAATTGCAATTCATACATAAAGTTCATCAACACAAGATATACCAGTATGCTAGCTAGCTGGATAGCTATTGAGCTAATACCTTTCCCCATACAATCTATCAGTGCTGTAAATCCTCAGGCTACTCTCCGATCAAATGAATTCATCTTGAGATAGTTAGCTATTTAGTTTATCTTGACTGATAGTGAGTAGCTTTTCTTGTTCCAGAAAGAGCCTCAAAACAGATACAAACCTTATAAAATTAGCATTATTTTTAAAACACAAACATTCATTGTGACACTGTGGTAGCATTGTGCCCAAATTTAGTAAATACACGACTGCTGAAAAAATAAGTGCTTTTACGCTCCGTAGCGTAACAGTGACATCCCATGGTAGGTCATTCATTGTTTCGTAGCCAGCTTAACTAGTTATCTTTCCAACCATGACAGCCAAAAGTCAGTAGCTTACCTAATCAAGCTATTTTGTGTAAACACATATGCTAGATAGCCAGCTATTAGCTAACCGCATTAGCAGCTGTCCTAACCTAGACTGGTGTCGGAAACTATTTGCTACTTCGTCCGGATTCGTAGGTCAGGTAGACCAAGAAAGAATTCAGCCAAAACTGCCAGAAGAATTGTTTGGGATACAAAGAAAAACCCACAGGTAACCTTGGGTGACATACAGGCTGCTCTGAAAAAAGACGATGTGGTTGTTTCAAGGAGCTCAATACGATGATAATTGAACAAAAATGAGCTGCATAGTCGTGTTGCCAGAAAGAAGCCCTTACTGCGCCAGTGCCACAAAAAAGGGACAATACACCATATTGAGAACTGAGGGTATGCAGACTTTTGAACAGGGTAAATTTCATTATTGTCTTTCTTGCCATGTTTTCTATTATGATAAACACAACATTATTTTACAGGTTTTACCACTGTGCAGCTGATTTTGGCAGCTGGTAAGTATAACCAAGCAAGCTAGTTAGGGAGAGCTCATATGGATGACTAACCTGAGTGAACAAACTCGATTTATCTCAGATTCACTTGACTCTCAGCTGTGCAACATATATGTCATATATTTGGGCACCAGACGTGTCCGCATGAGGCTGTCCATTGAGTAGACAACAGTCTCCAGCTTTGTCCCTGGTTTGAACCAGCCCTCATTTCTGCCAGATTCCCAAAATAACCCCCAGGAATGTGTGGATGAATAAATGAAAACAAAGTGACTGACAGATTAATGACACGGCATGGCTTGTTGATGCAGTCGCAATGTTCAGCTTGTTTTTTCCTCATTGACTGAGTTGAGAGGAGATTTCAGGAACATGCTGAATGGATCTGGCTCCATATGGGCTAGGCTGCTCACTTATCTCTGAAGAGGATTTTCTCGCTCTTTGTCTCTCTCTTTTTCTACATCCCCCTCTTATTTGGGGAGAAAGCACAGAGGAATGGGGGTGCTGGGCTTGGGTGCCAGGGATGCCCCTCGCCAGACATGGTGGATGGGTACAAACGTTTGGCATGGGCAAGCAGTTGATGCGCCACAGCCTCTCTGGCATTCACCTAGTCCTGCAGTTCAAAGAGAGGTGAATTACCACTCACACTGCCACCAGTAAACACACACATTAGCTAAGAGAGCATTTACAGCCAGCCAGCTAGTTAGCAATTAGCGTCAGCATTATATTAGTTATGCACTTAGAGTAACTTGCATTTCTCGGACAGCAAGGTAAACAAATTAATATCATAATAGAGAACACTAGCTAAAAGAGCATTTATAGCCAGTGAGCTAGTTAATGATTAGCATCAGCATTATTTAAGTTGTGCACTTTGATTAACTTGCATTTCTCAGAGAGAAAGGTAAACAAACTAATATTATAATAGAGAGCATACTGTATTTGTTTATGTGTGTTCCTATTTAGATGCAACGTCGACATCAGCACAGCCACTTTTTGTTGCCACTGTTGTTGTTTTAATAAATCTGTTGTGGTCATGCTGAGAGAAATGGGCACAGTTTGGGAGGAGCAACGGTGTCTGTGATGCCTGCCTGTCAGTGTGTAAGTGACAGGTGGTGCTGGGCGGGGTTAGTGTGTTGTCAGGACAACCATATGAGATGAAGAATTATTGCAGAGTATGTTTAGAAGTGTGTTGTATAAAGCAAAATATTTTCAACAAATTTTATATAATATTCTATATAATTACTTTTTGTCACCACTGTGATATAAATTAGATTTTTTATTTTTACCACATACGTTGACTAAGATCAATTTCTTATTTACAGCTATGACCTGGGAGCAATTAGGGTAAAGTGCCCAAGGACAACACAACTTTTTGGTCAGGAATTGAACAGGCAACCTTCTGACTACAAGTCTGACTCCCTAACCACTGAGCCATCTGCACTCCTGATTTAAGATATAAGCTGTTAAAAAATCAAAGCTAACAAGTAGATCTTGTTGAGAAAAAGAAATGTTAAATAAATGTGACCCTGAATCTCAAGTACCATAGCTGAAAGCCATTAGATTTATTGACAGTATGTTAAGTATGGCCAGACACTTGACGATAGCAACAGTTGTCAATAGTACCATACATTAAACGAAAGATACACTTAGGAAATTACCCAGCCTCAATCTTCTACCTAAACTTGCACTCACACACACACTACACTACCTGAAACATGTCATCACTACCTTACCCATGCACACATTGACCCCAATGTTTAATAGGTATACAAATCTATCTGGTGAAAAATATATTTATAGGATTAGCAATAACTTGTTAAAAGAATGTTATTAGAGAAAATATAAAGTGCAGAAGACATAGTTGGTGGGGAAAGCAATCAACTTATTAGGTTTTGAGCTTTAACATTTTCATTTGTATTTAAATGGACAAGACATAAACAACAAAAAAGCCCCGATTACTTTCTACCATAAAGTTCCTAAGTTAGATATTCTTCTGAGAAAGTGGTGAAACAAATTAAACTTGTCAAAAGATGAAAAGAACCAATCATTAGAAGAATCATGAACTTCTGACCATTGACATTAGTTGTGACGAAGCAGGAGGAGTTCAAACACTATCAGTTTTATTAAAACCTGCCATAATTAACAGTCCTCTAAGTCAATACAGAAACAGTTGTTCAACAAAAAGAGAGGTTTGAAAGTCACATCTTTGCAGCGTGTGGGGCGAGTGGGATGAGTGTGTTCATCAGTTGTTAACGAGATTCTTTCAGTTTGATTAATTAAGGCTGGCCGCCCACATTGTGGATAATAAAGGAAACATAAGTCCTTGTCCTTGCAGATGTGCATGCTTGTGTTTAGACTAGGGTATTTTAGAAGGGTCGGTAATTACTTTTAGAGATTCCCCATGATGAGACAGAATTAACTCATCAGAGGATGAAAGAGAGGAAAAAAGAGGGTGAGAAAGAGGGAGAGATTTGTAGTTATAGTAGATATAGTCATGTGTTTCTGTGGTGCCCCGTTTGCAACTCATGATCCTGAACTAGTGCAGTTCACCGTTGCTCACTCTGAAAGGACTCATAAGCAGCAGTATCAGATGGATGCAGCTCCCCTCCAAAACCACAAAGGTGGTTGGTGGAAGGAAAATACAAGAAAAAGACCAGGGTGCTCAATCCCCACCGGACCGCAACTTTGCAAGTAATGTGCCCTCAAGAATGACTGGCACTATTGCAAAAAAATTAGCAAATAAAGCTATGAAATAACCTCATAGATTTTTATCATCTTGAGCATATACTACAAAAATAAGAAACTCTAACCTTTAATGAAGTTCATATTGTTCAAAGAAAAAACAAGAAAGATAGCCTGTCAGCGCGTTCGGTAATTCCCAACTCGGCCACCGCAAGTGTCCGGAAATCTTCAAAACTAATAACTGATTTGAATCAAGTCTATCTTTGAATCGAGTCGAATGGAGAGTAAAACTGGAAAAATAATCAGGAAATCAAAAGAATGCCTCTAGCTGTAGTCTAGAATATATTGCAGGGATGTCACTGTGCGAAATTCGGATCACTTACTGTGGTCAAGTTGGGAGTTCCCGTTTTTAGTGACTGCCGTGTCAAAAACATGACCAGCACAACAATTTTGAGATGTTTAGGGGTCTGCAGTGATCCTTTAAATATTATTTGTTTCTTAAACAAACGTACAGCCTGATTTTTGGCACCCCTGTTTTTAATACTTTGTGCACACTCCACTTGCCAATGGTATTTTATAATGATTGTTGAGTTGGAAAAACACATCAGAATGGATCTGAGACTATTCATCCATTCAGTCTCCCCAGATCACTCAGTCCTCCTTGTACTTATGGACTCTCCACATGTCAGGGGGACTGAGGTGACCATTGAAACAGCCTAACTCTGTGGTCAGTGAGCCATTGTTGTCTCCATTTGGAGGAATTCTGTGGATTAATGGCCGGCTGGAAGATCCAACAATGACCCAGTTTTAGCATCCGGGCAGAAGCGACTTTTGCAGACTCCAGCCACATGTGTTTGCATCTTGATGAGAGTAGGGGATCTTCGAGCAAGAATGAATATTGGCCTTTTAGACAATACTACCTGTGCTTGTGGGCTGTGCGTATGGGTGGTTTTTATGGAGTTGTGATAATTTATTAGGTCAAAAAACATTTGTGCCATTTAATATGAATGTTCTCCGACCTTCCCAATGTTGAAAGAAATTTATATGTATTCATATCTATACCCCACTGACACTGAAAGTCATAATTTGTCTCATCATTTGAGTGTGAGACAAAAGTTATAAATAACTATTAGAAATTTGTAAAAGCTTTGTTTTTATTTTGGTGGTTTCATGAAATCTTCCCTCTTCTTCATGCATGCAAATCATTTAAGAGGGTCCTGTATATCAACAGGACTCTATATACTGTAGCACAATTTATTTTTTAATATTCTGGGAGAATGCTACACATTCACACACATACAAATACACACACTCATACGCAACATTTAAGTGACAGGTATTATGTAAATCCTTGGTGTCAATCAAACCAGACAGATGGATGACTCATAAAGCACACATTCTGTGCATTGACATAGACTACATGAGTCATGGTTATGAAACTAATTTCTCACCCACTATCGGTGGGTCCAAATAAACTTGTATAAAAAACTCACATTACTATCATCAAAACATTTATACAGCAGGAAATGTAAACCAAAGTTACTTCTTTATTTTACCTCCTTCATTATGGTTCTGGGCCTTCTTCGATTAGCCTTAGGCTGGTAGGATTTAAATCTGGATTTGTGGATACAGTTGTTTGTACATTAAAAGGAAGCTTGCAGCTGCCGTCCCCAGCCTGTTCAAACAGTTCAAACAGAACTTGTAGCCTGATGAAAACAGAACTTGTAGCCTGATGAAAACAGAACTTGTAGCCTGATGAAAACAGAACTTGTAGCCTGATGAAAACAGAACTTGTAGCCTGATGAAAACAGAACTTGTAGTCTGATGAAAACAGAACTTGTAGTCTGATGAAAACCAAACTTGTAGCCTGATGAAAACCAAACTTGTAGCCTGATGAAAACCAAACTTGTAGCCTGATGAAAACAGAACTTGTAGCCTGATGAAAACAGAACTTGTAGCCTGATGAAAACAGAACTTGTAGCCTGATGAAAACAGAACATGTAGCCTGATGAAAACAGAACTTGTAGCCTGATGAAAACAGAACTTGTAGCCTGATGAAAACAGAACTTGTAGCCTGATGAAAACAGAACTTGTAGCCTGATGAAAACAGAACTTGTAGCCTGATGAAAACAGAAAAGACCCTGTGGTCAGAGTGGTGAGAAATGGTAGTCAGTAAGTGTACAAAGTTAATGAATATAAGAGATGTTGAAATAGACAATAATGACTAATGAGAGACATACAACTTTCTGAGCCGAGACAGGCTTTCCAGTATTGCTGAAACAGCACATAAGACTTTTCATTATTTTCTTTTTGTGATTTTTTTCTCATTTTTTTCCTCTCCCAATTCCCTCTAATCCTGCCTTGTTGGCAGCTCCGAAACTCCCCGCACAGATCTGCGGGATGATGAAGGGCGCGCACATGGTTCATCCAACCACATGTCGCTTTAGTCGCCGATTCTTTTTTTTGCACTGCGAGTCCAACACGGAAGCCTTTAGTCGGATCATGCACGGGATGATTACGTTCACCAACTATTCTTCCGCGATTGAACACACAGGTGCCCGATCTGAACACAAGGACTCGCTGGAGAGCGATGTGGTAGGATAGATAATCTACTTTATCTAACCTAAATCTTGGCCAGTGCTATGCCAATTTACACTGCCTCGAACAGGAGACCCTGGGAAAGTCATATAACCCATAATCAGGCTCGAACCAATAACTATCATGACGTAGACTATTGTGCAATGCAGCAACTTAGCCCACTATGCTAAGCAGACCGGAGCACATAACACTTTGAGTCAGATCATGAACGGAATGTTAGAGAAGCATTCAATCGCAAAATATGCTTGTTGAACAGAACAGCCACGGTGAATGCAGTGAGAGACACGAGCGAGAGAAGGAAACGAGGGAACCTAGCACAACAAAGTAAGCGAATGTCCGCTCACTATACTACCAGTGGTGTGCCCGTACCCATAATGCAGTTGTGAGCAGCGGCGATGCCAGGGCATTAGGTAACAGAGAGGATTATTCAGATGAGCATGCGATGTGATTTGCATTGCTAATTTAAAGCAGAATAACATGCCCTTCAAATAACATCTGCTGAGACGTGAAATCCCACCACATCACATCTCCTCTCTCTCGATCTCATTCTCTCCCATTTTTCTCCTCTGTTAAAATAGTTATACACCAAGAGGAGGGGGGGTGTAGCTCAGTAGCAGAACATGAAAGAGACAGAAGTGGATCCACATTGAACATCAGCATCACACTCAATTAGCGCTGGCTTCTCTTCTCCCGGCAGACGCAGAGAAACGTGTCATAAGAGGTTTTGTTCGGGGGTGAGAAACATGCTTCACGTGTTTGATTAATTCATCCACAACATTTAGTGCAAAATAGACTACACTCCATAGTTGAAAAGAGGTGTTGTGGCATCAATAAGTACTTCAAATGAACTACATTCTAATAATTTGCACTTAAATGTTAAATGACCTTTAGGTCACTAAAAGAATGCGAGACCTAAAGAGACTTCATTCACAGAAAATACTATAGAAACATAGGTATTTACACCTCAACTATGTACTGTAATTGAATTGTCATTACTATGTACACTGATTGAAAGACTGTTAACACCCTAGTAATGATGCTAATGCAATACATTTCAAAAAAATATAGTAAGTGGAAAAAACACATTGTGGTACTTTATTTGTTGTGTTTAACACACTCATTTATCTTGTTTCCAAAAACTTACAACAGTCATAAACCAACAAGCCATAGATTTAATCAAGCAAACCAAACACAAATCCTGATGCAATTTTTTATACAAGTTTCACTCACTGACAACGTTCAAGGAAAGAAATCAGTATGCCAGCTCAGTTCTGTCTTGCACTGAACAAGATATCTTCCATTCATTATTGATGCTGTGTGAGGGGCGCTAGGAGGATGGGGGAGTTTTCCCCTCAAGGCCCAGGAGAATTCCCAGAGCCGGGACTGGCATCAAAGCCTTCTCTCTAATCTGCTCTCCTCTCTTTCTCACCCTCTCGTTCTCTCTTCTCTTTCACTCTATATATCTCTAACCGCTGACTGGCTGACTATTCCTATTACATGGTTCATCATATGTTACATGATACAGTTGGTGGCAAGGGATTAATTTATGAAACTAGGATACAGAACAAAATAAAATAAAATATCTTTTGTCTGTTCATTCTGTTCCACCTACAAAAATAGGTTCAGAGATGAAGCCGTCAAAGATCTAAATTCAAACCTTCTGATGCTTGACATCTCACCGTCTCTCCAGCTCTCCCCTCCTCACCCACCTCCTTCCTCCTCCTTTTCCCCTTCTCCTTATTTCTCAGGAGCTTCTTTCATTGCTCATCCTCACCCCTCCTCATCCAACCTCCAGGAGAATCCCTCTTAACAGTGTTAAAGGAAATAGTTGTGTCCATGAACGGAGCAGTAGTGGTCTTAAAGAAATGCTTCAGAGTCATTTTTAATATAGCATTTAAAAGCATTACCATAGATGAGTTATGTCATATAGAATGCAGTTCCTGATAATGCGTTTATCCAATTATACACAAACCCATTGACGGTAATGTGTGCTAATTGGCTACAACCAATGCTACACCAAGCCAAGAGCCCGCATTCCCCCAAGACAATGCTATGTTCCAGCTAGAGTAGCTTCCAGGGACTTCCAATGTAGCGTTAGCCTTTTTACCATATCAGTAATGGTCAAATCTGTCAAAAATTCTCACCATGTCAATTGAGAGTTAAAACACCTACCTAGCTCAAAATGGTACAAACTAACCAATACTACCAATACTACGTAAGCAAATATTTTTAATTTTATGTCACGTTTATCCAATTATATGCGTTTATCCAATTATACACAAACAAATCTAATGTAGATAATCCTACCCAGCACTGTCTTGGCCTTGCTGGTTTTTCAAGTTGATTTTCGGGATAATTAATAAAACGTTTCCAAAACACTTTGGTGCATGTGACTGTCGAAACTCGGATGATCTACAAACAGATGGTTGAAGGCAGAAATTGAGCCCTGTCCCACTCTTTACAGCCAACTGATAATCAGTGTATTCTAGCTCAAACATGTATGGTTAGATATTACCATTCAATTAAACTTGATCATAGTTGAAATCATCCAGTGGGTATTTTGTTACCTGCATTAGCCATTGTAGAAAGAAAATCCCCCTCAAACTATATTGTTTTTTCCCAATCAACTCGATTCAGGGGAGGGAGAAATAAAGTACAGGATGTCAACCAAACGCCTCCCCTGAATCGAGCTGTATTTTCATAAATGTTGCCAGTGACGTCAATGGCAACTTTTCTGGACACTTGTAGTGGCAGAGTTGGGAATTACATAATATATTTTTGGGTGTTTAGGGGCCTGGAGTGTTCCTTTAAGGTTAGAGAGGCAGGTAAGTAAGAAGCAGCAGTGGTCTTAAGGTTAGAGAGGCAGGTAAGTAAGAAGCAGCAGTGGTCTTAAGGTTAGAGAGGAAGGTAATTAAGAAGCAGCAGTGGTCTTAAGGTTAGAGAGGTTGGTAAGTAAGAATCAGCAGTGGTCTAATGGTTAGTGAGCCAGGTAAGTAAGAAGCAGCAGTGGTCTTAAGGTTAGAGAGGTTGGTAATTAAGAAGCAGCAGTGGTCTTAAGGTTAGAGAGGAAGGTAATTAAGAAGCAGCAGTGGTCTTAAGGTTAGAGAGGTTGGTAAGTAAGAAGCAGCAGTGGTCTAATGGTTAGAGAGGTTGGTAAGTAAGAAGCAGCAGTGGTCTAATGGTTAGAGAGGTTGGTAAGTAAGAAGCAGCAGTGGTCTTAAGGTTAGAGAGGTAGGTAATTAAGAAGCAGCAGTGGTCTTAAGGTTAGAGAGGTTGGTATTTAAGGAGCAGCAGCGGTCTTAAGGTTAATGAAGCAGGTAAGTAAGAAGCAGCAGTGGTCTAATGGTTAGTGAGCCAGGTAAGTAGCAAAATTAAGTCTTTAAGGTTAACAATAAGATCCCTGGAAGTACAAAGTTTCTTCAGCCCATTCCCCTCCCCTTCCTCCAGCCTACACCAGTAGCATAGGACCCCAAGCAGGCAGGAAGGCAGGCATTAGCCTTGGTACAGGTCTCCTGAGAGCTCCACTAAAGCAATGATGGTCTCTCCAGGCAGGCAGGAAGAGAATATCAAAGTAACCTTGTCCCCAGTTGGGTGCATCTTTCAGACTGATATTGAAGCAACAGCAGAATGAAAGAATACAGATTCAGCGGGCAGGAAGATGCTTTATTGAGTCATGTCTTTCCAACACGATGTTAATGGCAGCATACTCAGCAACATCTTTCTCCTCAATGCTACGGCTACGTTAGCAGAACATGTTTTCCTTTTCAATAGATCAGAAGGCGTTACAGTGTTTTTAAATGACCATGGGATCTGCGAAACCATATTGTTGGGACAGACATTAACCGAGAGACAATCCTGCTTGTTCTGTATAAGCATAGACGAAATATAAAGAAATAAAAAGAAATAACAGAAAAAGGAACAAGGTCTCTGAAGGAGAAGCAAGGCACGAGCAGCCGGAAAGAACGAAAGGTGCCTTTAGTACCTTTAACTGTCAGAAAGGAGAGAGGGAGAGGGAGAGGGAGAGAATGGGGGGGTAGAATAAATACAGAAAACCACAGGAGGGATGAGAGAAAAAAAATGTTAGACATAGAGAAAGTAAGAGAGAGGGAGAGAGAGAGAGAGAGAGAGAGAGAGGCAGCAGAGTAACAAAGGAAAGGTGCCTTTAACAAAGTGTCAAGAAGAAAAACATTAATGTTGATGGATTAACTTTTATCCCTGAGAGCACTTTGCCACCTACTGACAAGTCCTGGTAATCACATGACAACAGAGGAGGATTGATAGTCCAGTATAACCCATATATAACTATACAATATAACAATATCTAACTATAGTCCAGAATAACCCATATATAACCATATTTAAGTATAGTCCAGTATAACCCATATATAACTATTGTATTTTGTATATATTTTAAGTAGCAGTTATATATTGACAGACTATTGACAAGATAAAGCCATTAAGAATGGATACATTTCAAATGTTTCTTCCATTACATTTTAAAATATACTCCGAACATCTGACAAAATGCAAGCCTATTACATTGGGAATATAGTTTGAACGTATTTGAATAATGTAAATAATGAATAATAAAATTGTATGTAAATAAAAAATCTTTGATATAGCCATAAGGATGCACATGAAAGTAATGAATAAAAAAGCAAGGAGTCATTGAACTGCTGATAAAATTAACAACATTATTAATGTAAGGGAGGACTCCGGGCTATCTCCAAGGTTCTCTCCTTTGATATATTTTCCAATCTCATTAATATTGCATCTCTTAAGTCTTAAGCATTATCCCCAATATACAACAACTTCACTACCAACCAGCCAAGGTTTGCAAGCTGCTTCACTCAAAGAAAGCACTTGGATGATACCACACATCGTGAATTCTAATGAGAATTCTGCCACAGAACTTCTAGAATGGAATTTCACGTCATTCTTCGAGCCCAGAGTTCTAAACCTTTGTTCAGTTTTACTCCACAAAATACAATACTCTGAGAGCACTGAGTTTATAAAATGTCCTCCGTGATGTGGTGTGTTAATTAAAAGATTTCTAAGTCAATCACAGCGCATTAACATAGTGCAGAGAGTGTACAGCGAACCCGCTTCAGTGGGGAAAAACATCAAAGGGTTTCAGCAGCAGGCATAAAAGGCATTGGAAATTAGCTTTGAAAAGAAGAGCAGCTAACGCCAAGCCATTCCTAGCCTGCAGGAAGAAGAGAGACTGGGATATAGAGAAAAGAGCGCATGGCTGGTGGATACAGGTACTGTAATGACATTGCCTCAAATGAAGTGGTTACGCAGCCGGCAGGCGGGAGGAGAGGATGAGAAGGAGAGAGTTGGAAAAGAGAGTGACAGACTGGAGGAGAGACTGCGAGAAGGACAGATAGAGAGAACAAGAGAAGTAGGAGATCAGGGATAAATGCTAATTACAATCATGCTTTTACATGTCCATATTGTGTCAGTTCAGAGAGCAGGGTTTCTACGGTGCCTTTATCCAAACAGTATACCCTTTGATAACTCATATGCTACTTATAAACTACTTTCTTATTTTCTAGACATTTATTTATGTCTGTCTTATTACAGAACAATATAATAGTACAAGGTGTATGTTACATAAATATATAACTTAATAAGGTCATATAATGATCCTTAATTTATATGGAGCACTAACAGTAACTGCCTAATTTACGACAGGGATTTTCAAAGCCTGGGGAACATATGTATTTGGAGTGGCCTAGCAGGTGGAATATACAGTATATAAGGTAGCTAACTCAACCTAATAACCAAGTCAGCATGGTCAAACATCTGTCAATCTGTCCATGTCCAAGGCAGTTAAGCCTAACTGTTATCAAGTTGTTTCTGTAAATGAAAAGCTCTTCTCAATCTTAAAATCGTAAAATGTAAAAAAAAATTAAAATCAATGAAGCAGTTAAGCTGTTGAGCCTTGTTATGGTATTGCTATAAGGTACCAATACTACACAGGAGTATGTTATGAATGAGAGCTTCATGGGTAAGGGTCAACCTCATATTCCCAAGACCCAGCCCTTGGGTCTGGGTTAGGCAGGGGCATAATCAGGATTTCTGGTCCCCACCGATGTGATAAATAATGCATAATTTAAAATCCAGGGCCCTCCAGGGCCCCCTGAATCGCCATGACTTTTCAACCCTTTCCCACGCCACTGGATTTTTAAGAAGATAGATTATGATTGTGTCTCTGGTTTTGGTAATCTGATTAACTAATGGACTTCACTCAGGTCCAACCAGATCTGGTCTAGACCTGAAAATATTCAGGTTAAACTTATTGGCCTGTAAAGACATTGACATTGTAGCCCATGCTTTGCCACAGCGAAGGAACTTAACCACACTTTTTGTCTAATCAAATAAATTTCATATACTTACATAAATCAAAGAGGATGCACATTTAGTCAGCAGACCACACTAAATGAACACCTCCAACAAAAAAACAGAAAGGTCAGGTTATAGTCTGCAATTCAGGTAGACAATGGCTAATCAGATTTCGCCTTTTCCAGAAGCAGAAATGATCGACATGAGTCAGACATTATCAGGTGTATCAAAGAAAGCCGTCCCCCTGAGGGCATACTGTGACCTACTTCAGTCTACATTCTCGTTCACTGAGTTTGGACGAACTGGACAGCAAAGCACCCATCTTCAAATCTCCACAACGGGCATATTTTATAGAGATCATCATCATCACAGCTGATGGTGGACCAAAGGCGATAGTTTGAACCTTATAACTATTGTAAATTACTTTAAAGTTGCTAACACGTTTTTTAACCAAGCATAACGATATTTTGTTGGCGTCCGGGCAACGAAAATCTCGTCCCTAAAGAAGGTTTTATGGTGGAAACATACAGTCTAACGCCGGTAAAATAGGAAAATTGAGGATGATGACAGTGTAAAATAACTTACCCGCTGCCCCTCCACCAAAGATGTCATCCTCGTATCGTTTATTCTCCGGTTAATAGCATGTCTTTCTGTCAGTTTGTCTCACCTTTGCCACTCGCTACGACCCATCCGCGACAATACAGCGCGCGATCTGTCTCGTGCGACCTATGTCACAGCGGTAGGTAGCCTACCTACACGACCTATCGACACTCGCCCGACTGTTTTCGCTGATTCTGCGCGCGAGACAGCAGAGAGAACAGGGATAGGTGCACAAGGTTGTCTTGAGTCAAGCTAAACCTGGACTGAAAGTGGGTCCAGAGGCTTTAGAGTACACGTTTGTTCAGTTGACATGGTTATGATGTCTTATTAACAGGCAACAGGCACGTGTGTATTAAGCTACTATAGTTAGACGTCTCCGTGCCTCACCCCGATGCTTTGCATCAGCCAGGCATACAAATGTTGCTCGCCTTTTACGCACTGTTCAGAAAATGCGGTCAGAATGTCTTTGCCATTCGTGCACTTTCGGTCGTTTCCACAGTGAAAAGCATGTAGCCGATTCCGACTACTATTCAAATCAACGAGCTTCGACCAACGACTCATGTATTTCTAAGTTTTGTTCTGAAAACTTTGTAAAAGAGGATTATTTGCATACTGTGTAAATTCGCATTTAGTAAATATATTCAATCAACTGAACATGTCAAAGTTATTTTACTGCTGGTCTATAGTCATCAAACCATATTTAAAAGCATACGTCACATAATATTCCAACGTAGAGCCTGTAACATTTTTTGTGCCAAAATTATGTCATAGGTAGATTAAGTAATTGACAAATATTTCTCCTTTATGTCTGCACAGCATAATTCACCGACTGAAATAGAGAACAACTCTTACACTTCTTCATGGCAACAAACAATTGTCCCCAAGAGATTAAGACAATGTACTGTATTCCTATCTATAGGGCAGGTAACCAGTTGCAAACGTTTATAAGATGGTAGAACCCTGGTTTCAACATCACACGTCCTTGAAAAGAGCTTATAGGCATTAATGTAATGAAAGATTGGGGCATCTGCTATTGTCTTGTTAATGTTCATCCTTTCTTCCCATAGCCCCTGTCTTTCCTGCCCAGTTCTTCCCATCCTGCCACTTTCAGTGGTCAAAGAAGATGTTGTTATCTGCAGCACCAGAGGCTGTGCATTCTTCTTTTTCTTAGAGATATTGTCTCTCCACTGGTTTGCAGACAGGCAGAGAAAAGAGAGATTGTTGGAGAAAAAGAAAGGAACATGATAGAGAGAGTAGAGGAAACTCCTCTGACACTATCACAGCTCTTTTTATCATTGCCTCTCACCAATGAAGTATTCCATTAACATAGTGGCTGAAACCGTGCAGGTTCAATAAGTCTGGGAGATGCAGCTTAGAAGACCAAAGTGATATTTCAACTCAATGAACACTGTGCACTAATAAGATGTTCTCACACTGTGTAGCTGTGTGTGTCTGAAATTTCAAATCTGATGTATACAAACCTGCTTTAAAGAATTCAGAGAAGACTAAGTGTATAGACATGCCTCCAGTAAAGTATCCAATACATATTTAGTATGTACAGTATCCACTACATCTTTAGTCAGTACAGTATACACTACATCTTTAGTATGTACAGTATCCACAGCATCTTTAGGCAGTGCAGTATCCACTACATCGTTAGTCAGTACAGTACCCACTGCATCTTTAGTCAGTACAGTACCCGCTATATCTTTAGTCAGTACAGTATCCACTCCATCTTTAGTCAGCACAGTACCCACTATATCTTTAGTATGTACATTATCCACTACATTTTAGTCAGTACAGTACCCACTACATCTTTAGTCTGTACAGTACCCATTACATCTTTAGTCAGTACAGTTCCCACTACATCTTTAGTCCGTACATTATCCACTACTTCTTCAGTCTCTACATTACCCACTACATCTTTAGTCAGTACAGTAGCAACTACATCTTTATTCAGTACAGTACCCACTACATCTTTAGTCTATACATTATCCAATACATCCTCAGTCTCTACATTACCCACTACATCTTTAGTCAGTACAGTACCCACTACATCTTTATTCAGTACAGTACCCACGACAGCTTTATTCTGTACATTATCCACTACATCTCTAGTCTGTACAGTATCCACTTCATCTTTAGTCAGTATCCAACCCACTAAGCCAGGATGAGCCACCAGTTTATCTTCTCATCTGAACTCAATAATTAGTCACCAGGAGAGCAGAGTCTTCGGCAGCCGCCAGCCATTAGGTCCTGGCCTCTCAATCAGCCAATCAATGGTGTAGAATACGAGTCCTCAGAGCACCATCATGACAAATTGGTCATTGATCCCTGAACAGTGTGTCTGAGGCAAACACACAAAAAATGTGTGTGTAAGCAGTGTGCCTGACAAAATCATTCACAGTGTGTGTAGGTATGTGTGTGTGTATGTGTGTAGTGTATGGAGGCTGTCAGACGTAAAGGCATTAATTCACACAGCCACTGGATACATTGTGATCGGCTGATAACCTTAGAAAAGCGTGTCCCTCAGAAGATCAATCAGCATGGTCACAAACAACTGAGGGAAAGAGGCTGGTAGGGAAGGAGGGGTAGCCTACATATCTTGTTATGCTGATAACTTCCTTTATCAAAATCTACACAACTCTACCTCATTCCATTCCATCATGCGCCTCAGAAAAACAAGATAAATAGGTAAAGTAAATCCTGTGGTAGAAAATCCTTTGGCAGATCAAAGTTAAAAGTTCTCGATAAGGCCTATAGAATCAACCATATACGGTACTCGGGAGGGAAAGTGATCTAGCCATATTCAACTCTAGTTCAACTCCAGGTTTTTCACTGCAGCCCTCAAATCTGGGCTGTATTTAGACTTGTTACACCAGATGGGTGCAATTATTGATGAGGTACAGATAACCAGCAGGCTCCAGCCCTTGTAGGGTATGAGTTGAATACACCTGGTCTAGAGGCAGTGTGTCTTGTGGCTCTAAAGCCATACCAGGGGTCTAGAAGGAAGGTGTCTTGTGGCTCTACAGCCAGACCAGGGGTCTAGAAGGAGGGTGTCTTTTGGCTCTACAGCCATAACAGGTGTTTAGAAGGAGGGCGTCTAGTGGCTCTACAGCCAGACAAGGGGTCTAGAAGGAGGGCGTCTAGTGGCTCTACAGCCAGACCAGGGGTTTAGAAGGAGGGCGTCTAGTGGCTCTACATCCAGATCAGGGGTCTAGAAGGAGGGTGTCTAATGGCTCTACAACCATAACAGGTGTTTAGAAGGAGGGCGTCTAGTGGATCTACAGCCAGACCAGGGGTCTAGAAGGAGGGTGTCTAGTGGATCTACAGCCAGACCAGGGGTCTAGAAGGAGGGTGTCTTGTGGTTCTACAGCCAGACCAAGGGTCTAGAAGGACGTTGTCTTGTGGCTCTACAGCCATAACAGGTGTTTAGAAGGAGGGTGTCTTGTGGCTCTACAGCCAGACCAGGGGTCTACAAGGATGGTGTCTAGTGGCTCTACAGCCATAACAGGTGTCTAGAAGGAGGGTGTCTAGTGGCTCTACAGCCAGACCAGGGGTCTAGAAGGAGGGAGTGTTGTGGCTCTACATCCAGACCATTCCCCATGTGTCAATCCTCTCAGCACCGTTTCCATGTCTGCAGGAACCTGCTGAAATAGTCAGGAGGAAGGCTGTGGAGTATTCTGCCACGGCGGCTCATCCTGCTGTGTGTGCTGTACGCTGCCATGCTATGAATGTCTATCAAGCTGAAAAATGAAAGACATTAGAGGTAGCATGCTGACTTCACACTCTGAGAGGTTTAAAAAAAAAGGTGTGATCTTGTAAATATATGCTGTGCTTAGAAATAAAAGCCAGGGGGGTTTAAGAGTAAAATGGATGAGCTGATAATGATACGTGTTTCAGATTGTACAGTACAACTTGGGGGGACAACACCTGTACTGGAGGATACTGGTCCTAACCAGTTGTGGAAGGGATTTTCCCGCCAAATGTTTTGGTGATTAAAACATTGCAGCACAATGGGGGGAAATAATTTTATCCTGCAGCAGACAACCTCATGGGAACCATGTCAACGTTGTTTTCTTCCTTTTACACTTCAGTCAATAGATGGATGGATGGATGGATGGATTGCAGTGCTTTTGTCAAACGGTGAGCCATTAACAGGAGACTGGTTGGTTACTCTGAGGAAATTGTAAAAAACACATTTTATAGCTGGGGTGAGAAATTAGCTTAGGAAAGACCTCATGTTTCACAGCAAGAAAATGTATGTGAGGTGTTATTTGGATTTTAATTAATGGGAATGACAATTTTGAGAAGACTTTCCAAATTTGAATACAATAAACATTTGCAACATTCTCATTCAGAAAATTCTGCAATGGTCAACTTCAAATCAAACTACGTACATGCTCAGTGCATGCAGCACACATACAAACACACACCTACCCCCTCACACACACACCCACACACCCACACACACACACACACGCACCCATGAAACTGGGAGCCAGATAAATCAAAATAATGAAGGATTTGTCACAAAAGCTAAAGGCATTGACTGAAAGTATTTCTTCTAAAAAGGTAGCATTTATCTTTCAGTCTCATCGCCCACACAAAATACATCCATCCATCATCCATCCACATTCATTTAAGAATGTTTTCTATGTTTTCCATTGGTCGAAATGGGTTGTTGCTCAAAAGCTTTTTGCTGAGAACAACACCTCTCACTGAAGATGGATCATTTTCTATGTTCAGCCACCGTAGTGTGTGTATTGTAGGTCTACCATTTCTTATCTGTGAAAGCAGTAGGTGGTGAATGTTGATGAGACTTCCTCAGACAGTTCAATCTATCTGTGAGTACACACAAACACATGGCTGGGGGCAAACTATTAAGGAGGTCAAACTCAGGGCAGAGTGAAAACAATAACTCTGAACATAATACCTAGCAACTGTAAATGGTATCTATTGTTGGTAGCCTGATTAACTTTCCACAGTCTATGCTTACTACAGAATCATAATGTTTATCATTGGTTGGAATGGTTTATCTTGAAGATAGTAGAAATTTAAAATACCAGCACTCCCTCTAGTGATTGAATAGTGTATCTATAGTCTAATGTGGAAAAGGTAAAAATGTGGGAGATAAAAATTATGTAAACAGTTTCATGGCATGCAGAAATCAGGAAATACAATGGTTTTACAAGTGCCATTGAATTTCCAAGTCCAGCTCGACTAAATGCTTCATTGAATACTTAAATGAGGTAAAATCTGAAAAGTTATGTAATAGTTATTAATAGCAGCCTTTTGGGAACTCTAGATGTAAACATAGTTCCGTAGTATTCACTCTTGGATACTACTAGTAATGAGTGGGAAACAGAAGAGCAGTGGCTCTATTTTGTCACTAGATGGCAGCAGAGAGCTGTGTACTGTATGCATTGTCTAGCCCTGGAAAAAATTTAAGACCTGGAAAGTGTCCTAACAATAAAACACAAGTGTTAAAATACCCGAAATCAAGAACCAATTTCTCACTAACAACTCCACACATGGAACACTACCAGTTACATATACCACTTCTTGGCTATAGGGTTAAAGTCATGATCCCTGCTTGATTCCACACATGTGCTGTAACATTACAATTGACATATACCACTTCTTGGCTATATGGTTAAAGTCATGATCCTGCTTGTGCCATTAGGCAGAGTGTAATGTTAAACTGACTGCTGCATATGTGTCTGATTCCTATAGCCAGCTTTTGATATAATAGAATTGGGTAGCAGGTTGGAGACAGGGAAGGTTCCTTGGTATCGAATGCAGGACTGTGTGAGTGTATGTGCTTGTGTACATACATACATGCATGTTTGTGTGTGTGTGTGTGTGTGTGTGTGTGTGTGTGTGTGTGTGTGTGTGTGTGTGTGTGTGTGTGTGTGTGTGTGTGTGTGTGTGTGTGTGTGTGTGTGTGTGTGTGTGCAGATAAATGTGAAGGCGCATGTGTGTTTGAGCAGAGGCCTCGGCCTTGGTCTGGGAAAAGAACAAAGGACTATAGGCCCTAAAGATTGGGTGTGTCAGTACTCCAATATTATATTAACAAAGCTAAATAACGTGACAGAAACCCTACGCATCGTGCCAAAAAGTTTAACTGACTTGGTTGACAGTTGTAATTACAGTACAGACATAGTATTCTAATTGCAACATTGTATAATACACGTGTGTGTGCCCCGTCTATGGTTGTGGGGCCCTGATATTTTGGCGATGGCCATACAACCATACATAAACCTAACAAAAATATGTTAAATTGCAAATTGTACCTTGTGGGGATTGTCCTATGAGGGGGATTTATGGCTCAGTGGTTGGGTTGAGGGTAAAACTTACTATTGGGCAGAATTGGGGTTACTATTAGGTTTAGGCATTACCGATTAGGTTTAGGGTTAGGCATTATTCCAAGGTTACATTTAAGCATTAATATTAGGTTACTGAGATGAAGGGTAGGGTTAGGGTAAAGGTTAGGGTTAGGTTTAGGGCTAGGAAATAGGAAACGTGGATTTTTTGGTCAAACTGAATTTTCAGGGCCCCACAAAGATAGAAAAACAAACGTGTGTGTGAAGTGATCTGGAAGCTTCTGTTGATTGTAAGGCTACGCGACAGCTCCCAGAACCAAGTTGTGTCATCACAGGGAGAAGGCACTCTGTGTGTTCTCTGCTGTACTACCAATCCTTTATTTATAGGCATACTGTGGATCAGAAAGTTCAGAAGGTCACCTCCCCAAACACATCAGTGTGTTTGTGTTTCTCATTGCTGCATGGCATATGAAATACACACAAACACACACGAGGAGGTGACAAGGAGGAGTCTTTATTTTTTTGACACTGGTCTCCCAGGACAAAACGTCTCCTATTTGTAAATTTCACATTCACTTGATGGGTAATGAAACATTCATAAGGAGATGTGAGACCAGGACATCTAAGAAGACTTCCAAGTTAAGGTAATACTGGAATCACTGGGCAAAATGAAGGAACACCGCAGGAGTAATCCTAGTATACTGCAACAAAGCTGAAGTACTCTCATGATTGGAGAAACGAAAATAGTTTTGATTTTTAAAATATATTCCCATGAGTTTTTCCGCCTTTTTTTCCCTTCACCAATTTCATATTACTCAATAGTAGATAAGACTATTGTGTCAGCAAATCATACTACCATTTGGAAAGTTGAAGATCGTGGCATTGTTACATCCTCCAGTCTAAGTGAATCAATGTTTCTGTGTGCCCTGGTCTGTGTTAGTGTTCGCTGTGCTGTGTTTCTGTGTGCCCTGGTCTGTGTTAGTGTTCTCTGTGCTGTGTTTCTGTGTGCCCTGGTCTGTGTTAGTGTTCTCTGTGCTGTGTTTCTGTGTGCCCTGGTCTGTGTTAGTGTTCTCTGTGCTGTGTTTCTGTGTGCCCTGGTCTGTGTTAGTGTTCTCTGTGCTGTGTTTCTGTGTGCCCTGGTCTGTGTTAGTGTTCTCTGTGCTGTGTTTCTGTGTGCCTTGGTCTGTGTTAGTGTTCTCTGTGCTGAGTTTCTGTCGAACAAACACACAGAACAGGACAGATGATCACGTTTAAAACCTTTTCGTTTCAAACCTTGTCCAAGGCATTGCATAATTTGAAGCTTTTCCGCAGCAGAGAGATCCTTTTTCTTTCCCATATTGCTTGAAACCTGTGGCCTGCTTAATAACGTGGAACATTCTTAAGTAGTTGTCCTTTAATGGGGCTCACCTGGCAAACTAATAGCACAGGCGTCTGAGATTGATTTCAGTGATCAAAGAGCTCAGAGTCAATACCATCCATAAGTTTAATGTTTATGACACTTAACTCCAATATAATTTGAAACACGGTGTAGGTAGAGAGAGGATACCACCTCCTGGGCTTTTCCAGTTAGTTTGAATTGTAAGTGGAGAGGCCAGACTTTTTTAGGCCAATGTAGGGCAGCAGCGACTCTCTCAAAGGCAGAAAAATATGAGTCAACCTCTGACTCACGAAAGGGATAAACCACAGAAATATTCCTGCTCACATCAAAATTGCCAAGCTGACTGGTACTGCACCAGCCTCCAGCTCCAACTGCCGAATATTAATTTGGGCTTCCTTGTCTGGCTGTATCTCCATTCTCCTAACCTCCAATTCAAACACTAATCTTCTACATTCTTATGGTCTGCCTCAAGACGAGCCGAGGTTCCTTCACTGAGCCACCAGACACAGGAGAGGACGGATCAAATCTGGGAAGGGTCAAAGGTGGCCGAGCCTTCTCATCCCCCACACCAACCCTCGACCATGCGGGCGAGAGGGCTGACAATACCTCACCCACAGTCCCACCTTCAGCCTCATCCACTTCCTCATCCTTTAATATCAGAACCCTTGTTCCAATAAACTGTTCTTAATAACTGCAAAAATCTCAGCCTTTGGAGCTTGTTTCTGTATGACTATGTTGTAGTGGCCCACGACTGCTACTAGGTCTACTTTGGGCAACCCTAACAATCAATAAATATAGCCACGGCAGATGCTGCCATTATGAACGCTATACGCCTTCACACACTAAGACACTAAAGGCACAATACTAACCCTAAACACAACACCCTGGGTAGTCCTCACTCACACCCTAACACCACACCCCAGACACCAACCAAAGAGACGTCCGAGCAGCCAGAAGTGACATCACAGACTAGCTCTCATTTGTTACGCACTTCTCCCCGTGAGGAGAGTGGATGTCACAACCCACTGTCTAATGACGCCCTGCAGCCAGTGAAGAGATATGTGGTTGTGGGTGCAAGCAAGGACAAAGACACAGACCGGTACCGTTAAACAAAGGCTTTTTATTTGGCCACGGTAAAAAATAAATAGTTTGGGAGAAGAGGCTGAGTGGATCCAAAGCAAAGAAATAATTTTGAAATAACAAAGAAAATAACTCCCACCCCTAACCTGTCCTACCTACCTAACATAAAACACATACACTAAACTGGCACACAATCAAGGTGCCCTAACCAAAATACAGGGGGTGGACCACCTAGATCTAACCTGGTGTATTTAGACAAAGAAGTTACCCTAAGGGTAATGTAATCTGATGGGCGGCTTGCCTAACACTCCTAAGTGTTCCCCTTCTCCCTGGGAAGACAAAAGAACAAATGACTAATGACTAAAATAATAATAATAATAATAATAATAATAATACACAGAAAAAGTACAAGACTGACTACTACAACTACAAACAAGCACAATTCCACACACTACATAGGCCTATCAAACTCACACTAACAAACAAAGTTCTCACTCTAAAAACATTACAATATACAGACCACAAAACACAGCCCAACAGAGCTCATGCATAGACCAAACCAGAGAGAGCAACTTTTAACACAGGCAGAGAGAGAAAAATACACCCAAAATGGCACAATTTATACAGATGGAGAGCATGAGGGGATAGATGATGATTGGAAAAATGTGAACAGGATAACGGGAGGGAGGAGTCATTGATACGTGGTGAGTGATTGGACTGATCTGCGCCACCTGGGAGGAACAGAAAAACTGAAAAGAACAAACACACAGAACAGGATGGAAACACAGCACAGAGAACCCTAACACAGACCAGGGCAGAAACATTTAAACACTTAAGACTGGAGGACGTAACAGGCATGTTTTCTTCCTAGCTAAGCATCTGCATCAAGACAGCTTTTTTCACACTGCACATTCGATTTGGAAGTCAATCAGTTCATAAAAGTGCACGAAGACATGCTCCCTTAATCAACATTGCCTGAGGGTGTCGCTAGAGCGTGGTGCTTGGCCAATATGCCAGCACTCGGGCTTTGAGAGTAAAGAACATTGTTGCTGAGGGCCTAAACCCCAAGACAGGGCCAACTCCCTTGTTCAAATTGGATTCTCACACATGAGTGGGATGTTGAAATATAACATATGTTAAACATATATAACACATGTTAAACCCCAAATGGTTCAGTACACCGCAAAATCACCTGTGATAAATCAACTGTGAGATATAAACACTGAGAGTTGATTTAATACTGGTGATTTTGCTGTGTACTGAACCATTTGGGGTCCGAGTTTAATTAGCAAACTCTTGGATCCTGAACTGATAACCTCCTGTATCCCTACACACCCCTTCCTCCTTAAGTAAACAACTTGACTATACAATTATAGCCACAACAAAGGAAGGATGTATTGTGTCAATCTCAATACTAACATTCCACAGAATTAACCACTGTTTAAAAATTTGAATATAGTCTCCCTTCAAGTAAACAATCTTTGTTTGTGGACCGCTGGACAAATTAAGTGTATTTTTGCCGGGAAATAAAAACAGGATCTTTCCACTTACAATAGTTCTTCTAGGAGCAATACTCCTTTCAATGCAGAGCAAGATATACTTTGACAAATTAGGGGGTTATATAGTTCACAAAGCTGAAATCTGTCACACTAACAAATATTTTTTGTTATTACATGACTTGCTGGTGCAGGGCTAGGAATAGTGTTCTATAGATCAGATGCATCTCAGTAGAATACGTTCAACATGGCCATAGTTAACTTACGGCATGGCTGGGTTCTATCCGGCCTGTTATGTTGACCTGAGGTAGCTTTCAGCACTAAACATTTGAATACATTTTTTATAATTACACTTTTCCTACTGACAAATTGGTTTTGACAAACTGGATGAAACACTGGATGATAAAATAAAATTGCAGCTCCTCTGGTGTCCAGGCTACTGTAGGGCACTTTGATCTGGGCATACAGTGTACAATATTGGAGATGAATGAATGCCTTCTCATTATTCCAAGGTTGCTCACACATTTTTTTAGTTTAGACCTCTCTTTGACTTTGGCTTTCTTCAAGGCGGAACATGCTTCATTTGTTAACATTCAATGCACAACTGTAATATACCTTATACCCTATATATCCAAAGCTTGTGGACACCTCTACTAATGGTGGAAGAGGGATATGAGTCTGGGGCTGTTTTTCAGGTCTGGGTGGGGGGGGGGCTCAATATTAATTGCCATGGTTTTGGAATGGAATGTCCAACAAGATCATATGGGTTAGATGGTGTACACATACATTTGGCCATATAGTGTATAGATAAGATGGTATGAACCTATATGCTAAATATCAACATTGTATAATTTTTAAAATGCAGGTCTGGTATCCAGACATGTGGGATGATATAGCGAGAAGGAGAAGAAAGTAAAGTAGGAGGCTCAGACTAGTGGAGGACACACGGCAAAAGATGCAGGACAAACCTCATGACCTCTCACATCCACAGGGTTGAAAATACATTGGAGAGCTGTGTAGGATTTAGTTTGTCTACCTGTCTGCCTTCCTACCTGTATGTCTGTCTGTCGGTTCCCCTGCCTGCCTACCTGTCTGTCTACCTACCTACCTGCCTAATTACCTACCTACCTACCTACCTACCAGCCTGTCTATCTGTCTACCTGTCTGCCTGTCTGTCTGTCTTTCTACCTAGCTTCGTACTTACCCACTTACCTACTTACCTACTTACCTACCTACCTACCTACCTACCTACCTAC